>OMLB01024460.1:10095-20870 GCA_900302555.1 Myripristis jacobus
TGAGGAAACACTGGATATATGGGATAAAAGTATATATAAAAGTATAAATAATAATAATATATAAAAGTATATATAAAAGAATATAAAAAAGTATATAGAGAAATAAAAAAAAAAAAAAAAAAAAAAAAAAAAAAAAAAAAAAATTAATAATAATGATGTAATGATGTAGCAAATACAGTGTGTGTGGGGCGACTGTAAGAAGTGCAGGTTTGGATTATATAGATGTCACTGGGATTAGACAGTCAGTTACAGTTGCAGCTGTTTGCCCTGTTCATGGTGCATCCACTTTAATAAAATAACCAAACAATAAATCTGTCCCCAGCGAGTAAAGAGAAAAAAACAACATAACACTGACATTGACAGTTCTTGTGGACAATTTCATATTTCCCTGTCATCCACATGCGAATCCAAATTTGCTGAATCACAATTTAATCTTAAATGTAAAGAAGTATAGGGTTACTGTATTCATCAAGGGCCAGGTTGGGGTTTGCAGGTGTGAACTCTGCAGCTTCACACCAGGACATCACCATCACCAAAACCACATTGACTTGTTTTTAATACAGTTTGCAAACCAGCCGTCACTGACTGTAAATTTGTATTGCCATGTTAGGTTTCCATGCAGAATCGGCCTAAAGTACAGGTATCTTCAATAGATTGATTAAATATTGCCTCTGAGAGCCCCACACTTCGCCAACCACTCATTTTTCATCTTAACTCTGTGTGTTTCCCAGGAAATCAATCGAATAATAGTCAGACTTTATCCCCACTTGCACAAACCATCAAGGCCATAAATAAGTTGCACTTTCTTGTTACATTTCACTGGACAGCAGCAGCTACCAATGAGGAGGAACGGGAAAACGGGAGCGAGGTCACTGTGCAGCTGGGGCAGCCCTGCAGCACCAACACCTTCAGTCTAATCAGTGTTTGTACAGAAAATAATCCATCTGACCATCAATCAGGCATTATCAGACCACTGAATGGACCTTATCAGTCATAATCACCCACACACATATGGGTTGATAAGGCTCTGCAGCTCCCTCTAGTGGGTCAGAAGAGTTACCATCTGTTCCTGTCATCAGTCTCTCTTAACCAGGCAAACACTGGCTTTAGCCACTTTCGTTAGCCTCTGTTAGCAACTTGTTTAAGGGTTTGTTTTGATGGTTACGTTTAGGAAAAGGTGATGGCTAATGCTAGCAAACATAACATAACGTTTGTGAACATTAGCTAGCTAAAAATCAACGTGGTTTTTGCTTCATTCAGGACTGGATCTCAGAGCTGATTGGTCCATCCACCACCCAACCTCCTCCTGTGACCAGCTTTGTTGGTCTTCACATCTCGTTTCGTCTGGCTCCAAGGTCTGACTGGTTAAGACAGACTGATGATAGGAATAGATGCTGACAACCCTCTTAGCCACTAGGGGGTGCTGCAGGGACCTGCAGGCCCAAACCTGTGGGGGGATTACGTCTGATAGCATCTGATCAGTGGTGTGATAATGAATGGGGTGCATAACCGCTGCCCAGTGAATGGATTAATGGCTGTCTGTATTTCTGAATGTAGCTGCATTTAAAACTAAGGTTTTCTTTAACTCATCATAAAGATGCACCACATTAATAACTGAGCTTTGGAAATGCTGGAGGACGTTTTCTCCCTCAGTGCATATCAGCCAGGCTCCTCCTCCAGCCATGCTCTGACTGGACGAGCAGCTCTGGTTTGTACTGGATGCACCAGCATGAAACTGGCATTGCTCCTCTCTTGACTCTGATTAAGATCTTCAAACATTGTGAGCTCCTCTCCTCTCCGTTAGAACGGTGAGGATGTTATTGACAGCACGTCTCGTGTGGCATTGATCGCCCCTCGTACAACATTACTCACCCCTCATACCCAGTCACCCTCGTAGCCTACGTCGCACGGCGTCGTCACAGGAGTAAATGAGTAGATTGAGTGGACACGCACACACAATGGGAAGACGTCATGCACCCCTGTGCCCTAGTTTACCACTTTCTCTCGCAAAGTCTGTCCTCTCCATTATTCAAGCTGCCCCGTCCCCGAGCTGAGTGCTGCGGCTGGGCTCAGCAGACAGGACCAGGGTTCTCATGGAGATGTTTAGGCCCGGCAATAATCAGCCTCTCAGGATATTTTAAATGACCCGTCTGTGCTTTCGCATCTTCAGTCTATGTCTCATCCTGTTAGGCCTGATGGGGAGTGCTGCTGTAATCCAACCCTGTAAGGAACAGTAGAATCTACAGAGCAGAGAATCAGCCAGTATTATTTTTAGTGGCTCAGATATTTAGGCCTGGTGTTCACAGTGAGGATGATCAGTTGTCCACACCCTCCCATCCTCAGCTTGATCTCAATCACAGAGAGTGCTGTTTTCAACAGCGCTGTGAGCCCACCAGGTGAGTGTGAGTGCAGGAAGTCTCCCCGGTAAGTAAGATGACGAGGCCTAGTGTTTAATGTGAAAGTCAAAGTACTTCTCATGTGCCTAATTTGAAAATCTTAATTTGTGCCTGATGCTGACCCAGGGTTAGCAGACAGTGGGTAGAGCCAGAGACCCACAGTGAGAGCAGGATTAGCTGGGTTTACCTGTGAGAGTTTCCCACCAGGGACTAATAACTAAACTGCAGCTCCTTTGGTGCAGCATGAATCGCCCAATGTTGGCTTTCCAACATGACCAAGCAGAGCGCCGCACATATAAATTCCACACGATGAAGCCAAAAATGATATTACTTAGAAACTATGGTGCAACATCATTCAGTTTCCCCTGTTGTTTACATGGGTGTCCCCTGAAACAGCCACAGACCGGCTGCAAGCCATGCAGTGGCTGGGCTGAGCGATGACCTCTGAATCCAGTTTTTGAACCATAAGAACAATAACTTCTCAGGTTGTGATAAATTCACTCTCGATCAGTCTTGCAGTGCATGAGCACGAGGTCGGTGTTTCAAGAGAAGAAGAAGCCTGTATCTAGAAAAGTACAACTTGTCTCGGCTGGCTATAAGCCTGGCTGACTGTCTGAGCTGAAACTCGTTGTCCTAGCTTATAGCTATAAAGGCACTTCAGTTCACTGGTCTGCTGACCTTTATCATGTTTATGAATGGCCTTAAACTGAAAAATCACAGAAACACAAACAGCCTGGGCCTACAGTTTGTAAAAATTATGTCTGGGTTTGACAGTGTGGAAATAAGAGAAAGGTACAGTGAATAAAGTCATGTAAAACACCATTCAATCAGGTTTTGGGAATATTAATTTTTATTAATATGACATCTTAACCAACATTCTCTCCAATGCAGCTTTGACAAAACATTTGGCACTTAAACCCTTATATGCTGAAAGAAAAAAATATTTCAAAGACACGATGAGACCAAAAATGCAGCGGTAAAAATCTCTCTATACACATAGATGCTGTTGAGTGTGTGTTATCTCTCCTCACCGCTCTAGTTCTATTTATCACCTGCAAAACAGGTTAAGTGTTAAAAGCTGTTAATGAAAACTTGTTGGACTGTGAGTAGATTCTCAGGTTTTGTCTCTTGTCTTTTCATTTCTATCTACCAACCTTCCCAAAACAGGAAAAATTGTAAGACTTTCATTCCAAAATGTTATATATCCATTTGAAAAAAAAAAAGTTGCTAATGTCGCTAAATGTTAAAAAAACATTGATTCTAGCCTGTAAAACTGTATTGCTCTGTAACTACAGGTCTCCAGACGATTCAGCTGTGAGCTGCAATTTGATGCCCGTAACAGTTTTGTAAAAAGAGTAAAATGCTGTTTGTCAAATGGTGGGAATCTCATTTTGGAATAAAACTCTTTACATTTCTCAGTGTAGATAAAACAAATTATTTAAAGAGCTAAGTGACACATCAGCTTTGTCCCAAAATGTTTTGCTCCCTCATTTTAAAGCAATTAGTGCTTAAAAAGGAAGACACGTTTTTTCCGAAAAAAAAAAAGAAAAAAGAAAAAAGAAGAGGACCAAGACACTGTCCACCGCTGAGTGAAACTGCCCCCATTAGCATGGCGCTGATCTGTTTAACGTGTGAAATTTGCAGGGCTTCTGCAAAATGCCTCATTATGGAGGGCAGTTTGTTGGGGAGGAGGCGGTGCCCCGGCACTCTGGTACCTGCTCCCCTCTGAGCTCAGAGGACTTGCTCTGTCATGGCTTTTTGTGTGAGATCCAGGCCAGCCGCTCCTCAGCCACTCTGTCATGGCAGCAGCCTGAGCCGGGACACAGCGCCACCGCCAGGGAAAACAAAGCACTCTGTTCAACCATAAAACCTTTTTTGTACATTTTTTTCCTGACAGTGTACTATAAAAGTGTGAATATGAAAAATGAGCAGCAGGGTGGCCTGGTGGTTAGACACCAACCAATAACCAGGAGGTCAAAGATTTGATTTCCACAGCGGACAATGTGTCCAGAGTGTCCTTAAGCAAGACACTGGGCCGCGCACCTGCTCACTCACTGTAATTTTCTCTGGATAACACCACCCGCTAACTGCCTACATGCCTAGGCAACTAAATGTAAATGAAAAACTTCAGCAAAAAAAGTAGCTTATAAACTCCAAAAAGCTCACACGTTTCCTACAAGACAAACAGAACAGGACATCAGCCCAAAAATATTATTATTTCTACCTCCTACACTCTCAGAGAATATGAAAATAATTACATTTTCATTGAAGGGATGCTGCCTTGAGCAAGTAATTATATAAATGTATTTACAAGAATATTACTCTGGCATGCACTGTAGTGTAGCAGTGGTTTATTTTAAACATATGACTAATAATAAAATCATGGCCAAATCCATGATGCTGGTTCAATATGAAAGTATTGATGCATTTTAGCACTTTTTGTGAACAACAATAATGAATCAATATGACATGTTTACATTCAGAGTGAAACCAGTATGCCCCCGCCCCCGCAATCAGATAAATAATTTTGACTAAACTAACAAAACTCTGTCAAACAGTAACAAAAAATAGTCACATTTAAAAAGAAAAAAAACTAAATAACAAAACAAAGGAAGTATATATTACTCTATTGATCTGATAATGACAAGAAAGATGGTTGATGAAATGTCACAGATTTTTTTTTTTATCACATTCATAGCTCACCTATTTAAAATACAAAATAAAGAGCTAAATTTCCTTTTCTAGATGTTGCCACGGTGCAGGCTTAGCTTTCAAGAACACAGCAACCTCACCAAAGCAATTGTTTTTTTGTGTTTTTGTTGTTTTGTATAAAAAGAGACGTTCCAGCAGCCGTTCCAACATCTTCAGTACTCATAGTCCAGCACCCGCTGAGTCGTCGTCGAAGTTGCTGTAGAGTCACCTGTCAGTGTTTCTGTGGTAACCATGTGCCGGGTGACTCTGGTGGTCCTAGTCACCGTGGTGACGGTACCCTCCTGGGAGGAGGAGACGTGGTGCTCCTCGGACACTTCGTCAGGGCTGAAGCTCACCTCCGAGGTGTGGAGGCAGAAAGATCCGGAAACCTCGGCCTCACCTCCCAGCTCCCCCCTCCGCTGGGCCTGAGGAGAACCTTCTGGAGTTATCTGGAGGAAGCCTGTGGGAGAGGAGGAGAGGAGGAGAGGAAGAGAAGAGAAGAGAAGAGAAGAGAAGAGAAGAGAAGAGAAGAGAAGAGCGGAGAGGAGAGGAGAGAGGGAAAGAACAAAGAATAGATGAGTGAAGAGAAGAGAAGACGAGGGTGCATGAAACAAAGAGGAAAAGGAAATTTAGTCTGATGTAGCAAAGACAAAAGAGAGGAGGTGATATATTAATGACCTTGAGTAGCAAAATTCTAGCTTTCTTTATAAAAAATGGTGATAGTGAAGTACATAGCATTAAATTTAAAAAAGAGTTTCAGTTGTGCTTTACATAGAAAGAAGAGACAGCACAACGTATCAAAGAAATGTCGGAAAAACCAAAGAGAAATGGATCAGATGAACCAGAGCTGAACCCTCCTGTTATCTCTGTGACTGTGTCTCATGTCTCCAAACACATGATTAACAGCTGTTTCTGCCTTTGTATTTAATGACTTTTCTTGCATTCATTGGTACAACTGGGTAAACATAAAATTAACATGATGATATATTTTCAATGTCCTGCACACATTTTGAATGGGGGGCAGGGGGACGCGGTGGGGGGAATTTAAAAGGCTATTTAGGTAGTCAACAAGAAACATAAAGTGCCTGACACACAAACTGAGGAACAATTTTTCATTACAATCATTTTCTGAAGGTTTCTGAAGGTCAATTGATAAAAAAATGTCATGTTCAATGTTCATTTCAAAACTGCTATAGATAAGGTTCATAAATCTGTACCGCTACACACGGGTTCAGTGTCTATGTTTACGAATTAATTTAGTCAAGAAAGGAATTCACTACTGCCCCGTAACATTACGATGGAGCTTGTTTGATTTGGATCCTTCTATCAGTAATTTTTTCTCAAATGGTGGACATTTCATTTTGGAGGGAATGTTGTCTTTGATCCTCACCTGTGGAGTGTGGCTTCAGGGTGAACTTGGGGACCTTGAACCAGGGGGAAGATTCTCTCTCATCGGCCCCCGGCCCTCTGCTGTCGCCCTCCGCCTCGCCCCAGGCCTGGACCTTTCCTGAGCTGAACTCCATGGTAAAACCAGCTGGCGACTCTGAACTGTCTCTGTCCAGCATCTCTGTCCTGGCATGAGAGGACACCACCTCCTCCAAGGGCTCTCTCTCTGCCTCCTCCTCCTCTTCTCTTGACCCTACTTTCTTCTTACTGAAACCGCTGAAGGACATCTTGCCTGATTTGACCTTAAGGCCTTTAGTGTCTCCCTCGGTTGCTCCCGGTGACGAATCCCTCACTAGTTTTGCACTCATTTCTGTGCTCTCCTCCCCACTCCCCATCTTGCCATATGGAGAGGTGAACTCCACCTTTGGAAGTTTAATTTTACCACTAAACTTGCCTTTATCTTCTTTGGATCCATTGTGCAGACTTGCATCTTTTTCACCGTTGAGGCTGGAAGTTGAACCTTCACCCTTGAGAGTGACATCAAAGGAGCCCGACTTACTGGGAGAAAAAGCAACTTTGGGAATTTTCATCTTCCCACCCTTTGACTTCTCCTCTCCCTCCACCACCCCCTCTGTGCTCACAGCAGCTCCTTTGTCTTTGGAGCCCGACTTCCCAAAGGTTGGCTTCATTTTGATTTTGGGCATCTTTACTTTGACATCTTCTGTTTCAGCCTCAGCTGTTGCCTCCACTTCTGGGAGGTCTGTGGATTCAGCAGCATGGTCTGTTTGAGGAGGATTTACCAGCACAAACACAGCTTTCTTTACTTTAGGCATCTTAGGGCCCTCATACCGAATCTCCTTCCCATAGATATCCATTCTTCCCTCAGGAGAGGAGATGGAAGGTAATGGGACACCAAATTTAGGGATTTTGATTTTCTTGCCTTTTCCCATTTTGTCACCATCTTCATCCTGTGATGCGCTTATATCAAAGTCAATATCTGGTATCTTGGGGGCCTTAATTTCAATGTTGGATAAAGAGGGGTCACTTTCTCCATCTGTTCCTAAGGACCCGGCCCCTGAGCCTTGTTTGGTCTTTAGACTAATGGTTGGTAATGTGACCTTTGGCCCTTGGAGCTTAATATGATCTTTATCCTCTGTTTGTCCATTGTGAGTCTCTCCATGGGCTGAAATCGAGGGACCAGAGAATTCCACGTCAGGGATGGAGATATCAGGTAACGCTGGACCACTAGCTTCAACCTCTGGCAGCTCAATGTTTCCTTTGCCGGGTTTGCCTTTTTTGATTTTGAATCGACCGCTTACTCCTTCGTTTTCATCTTTTGCAGGCTTTTTCACCTCAGCTGTTGCATCTCCACTGTTTTTCATTTTAGGCATTACAATCTTGAATTTCCCTCCTTTTACTTTAGGCCCCTTGACTTTGCCACTGGTTCCCTGTGAGCTGAGATCCAAGTCTGGTAGTTCAACCTTTTTCCTGTCTTTCTTTCCTTCTCCTCTATGAAGACCGATATCAAGCTCCAGATCTCCTTTGGGACCCTCAATATTTATTGTTGGCATCTTTAGTTTCAAGCCCTTGTGCTCTCCCTCAGCTTTTACATCAAGGTCCAGATCAGGTGATGTCATTTGTGGTACTTTGATCTTCCCCCCAGCCTCAGCACTGGGTAAGCTGATTTCTGTATCGCCTAACTTCCCCTTTGGCACTGCTATGTCAACCTTTGGAGGTTTGATGTCTGGCCGTTTGATTTTTCCTGCTGCAGCCCCCATCTCTACATCAGGCAGTTCAGTATCTTTTGTTTTACCTTTTGGAAGTGAAATGTCGACTTTTGGCATCTTGATATGTGGTGTTTTAAATTTGCCCCCCTCTGCTTTTATGTCAATTTCTGGACCCTCAATTTCTCCAGATTTCCTCGTGGGCAATGACAGTTCAACATTAGGCATCTTGATATGCGGCATCTTGATCTTCCCTCCCTCTGCCTCCACACTCAAATCTGGTGTGTCAATATCCACTTCTTTTTTAGGAAGAGATATATCAACATTTGGCATTTTAACATGTGGCATCTTGAACTTTCCCCCATCTCCCTCAATCTCAAACTCCGGACCCTCGATCTTTCCAGATTTTCCTTTTGGTAGTGAAATATCCACTGAAGGCATTGTGATATGCGGCATTTTAAATCTTCCTCCTTCTGCTTTTAGCTCCATCTCTGGCCCTTCAATTTCAGCTTTTCCTTTTGGTAGTGAAATGTCGGCACTAGGCATTTTGACATGTGGCATCTTAAGCTTCTCTCCTGCTCCCTCGAATTCTATGTCCATATCTGCCATGCCAGTTTTGCCAATTTTGGCCTTGGGAAGAGATATATCTACATCAGGCATTTTCATATGTGGCATTTTGAATTTCCCTCCACCTTCTCCCTCAATCTTTACTTCTGGACCTTCAATTTTTCCAGACTTTCCTTTGGGTAGTGAAATATCAACTTTTGGCATTTTGATACCAGGCATTTTGAATTTGTCTCCGTCTCCCTCGACTGTTACACTCACATCTGGTGTACTAATTTCTCCAGTTTTTACCGTGGGAAGGTTTATGTCAACATTTGGCATTTTGACATGAGGCATCTTAAATTTCCCGCCCTCCCCCTCTATCTCCATTTCTGGTCCTTCAATCTTTCCAGGTTTCCCTTTAGGAAGAGAGATGTCAATGTTTGGCATCTTAATGTGAGGCATCTTGAACTTTCCTCCATCACCCTCAATTTCAACCCCAGGACCTTCAATCTTTCCTTTGGGCAGTGAAATGTCGACTGAGGGAACTGCAATATGTGGCATTTTAAGACCTCCCTTGTCTGTTTCAAACTCCAATTCTGGTCCCTCAATTCTGCCAGATTTTCCTTTGGGTAGTGAAATGTCAATAGAAGGCATTTTGAATTTCCCCCCTCCTTCTCCCTCAATTTCTACCCCTGGGCCTTCAATTTTGCTAGATTTTCCTTTGGGCAGTGATATGGAGGGCACCGTAATCTGTGGCATCTTGAATTTCCCACCTTCTCCTTTGATCTCTGGACCTTCAATTTTGCCTTTGGGCAGAGATATGTCAATGTCAGGCATTTTCACATGCGGCATTTTGAATTTTCCTCCGCCATCTCCCTCTATTTCAACTTCGGGACCTTCAGTTTTTCCTTTTGGCAGTGAAATATCTACTGAAGGCATGTTGAGCTGTGGCAACTTGAATTTTCCACCCTCCCCTTTGATCTCCATTTCTGGACCTTCAATCTTGCCTTTGGGCAGAGATATGTCAACATTAGGCAATTTCATGTGAGGCATTTTAAATTTCCGTCCTCCATCTCCCTCTATTTCAACTTCTGGACCTTCAATTTTTCCTTTTGGCAGTGAAATATCTACTGAGGGCATGCTAAGGTCTGGCATTTCGAATTTCCCACCTTCTCCGTGGATCTCTGGGCCTTCAATCTTTCCCAGCTTTCCTTTGGGTAGTGATATGTCAATGTCAGGCATTTTCATATGAGGCATTTTAAATTTTCCTCCCCTATCTCCCTGTATTTCAACTTCTGGACCTTCAATTTTTCCTTTTGGCAGTGAAATATCTACTGAGGGCATGCTAAGGTCTGGCATTTTGAATTTCCCACCTTCTCTGTGGATCTCTGGGCCTTCAATCTTTCCCAGCTTTCCTTTGGGTAGTGATATGTCAATGTCAGGCATTTTCATATGAGGCATTTTAAATTTTCCTCCTCCATCTCCCTCTATTCCAGCCTCTGGACCTTTAATGGTTCCTTTTGGCAGTGAAATATCTACTGAAGGCATGCTAATGTGTGGCATCTTGAATTTTCCACCCTCCCCTTTGATCTCCATTTCTGAACTTTCAATCTTGCCTTTGGGCAGAGATATGTCAATGTCAGGCATTTTCATGTGAGGCATTTTAAATTTTCCTCCCCCATCTCCCTCTATTTCAACTTCTGGACCTTCAGTTTTTCCTTTTGGCAGTGAAATATCTACTGAAGGCATGCTAAAGTGTGGCATCTTGAATTTTCCACTTTCTCCTTTGACCTCCATTGTTGGCCCTTCTGTCTTTCCCAACTTTCCTTTGGGTAGTGATATGTCAACATCTGGCATTTTCATATGAGGCATTTTGAATTTCCCTCCACCCTCTCCGTCCATTTCTATCTCAGGTACATCAGTGCCTCCAATTTTTGCTTTAGGAAGAGAGATGTTAGGCATTTTTATATGAGGCATCTTGAACTTTCCTTCTCCTTCAATTTCAACCTCAGGACCTTCAACCTTTCCCTTT
>OMLB01024465.1:10576-85328 GCA_900302555.1 Myripristis jacobus
TTTGAGAAATTTTGAAACAAATCCTGAACCAAATGATGCTTCAAGTACAGCTTGGATGAAATGCCCTATAGGTTGCAGCCTATAGTATGGAGAGTAAGTGACAATAGAGAGTACATGCCATTTTATTAAATTGGGAATATAAATTGTAAATTAGATTCATTAGATTAGTTGGATACTCGGAACTTCATTCATCCTGCCAGCCATCTGTTTTCCATACCCACTTATGCCTATGCAGGGTCACAAGGACTGGAGCCTACACCAGTGTGCAATGCTGTGATTGGCTCCATGTTGGCTGTTAATACATGAATGTGTCCTGAGTCATGCATTGAGCCTGTTTGTACAAACTTGGATTCGGGACTCTTAGCATCAGATCTTCGTCCAGACATTATTCAGCTGTGGCTACCTACCTTCCATGTGTTTTGGGTCTGATGCCAAACAGGGGGCTGCGTTCTGCTGTAGGCTCCAGCGTAGGGGCACTGAGACCGGGGCGGACGGCTGACACCAGAACTCCACATCTCCTGTCCATCATCTATCTGACTGATCATCCACTGGGTGTGTGAGCCAGAGTAGGACTGGAACATGTTGTGCATCCAAAAACTGCGCCTAAGCAGCAAGGAAATGATAAACCATAAACAAACAAGAATTTATATATTTATTAACCAATCATATAATTATTTTATTATCTTTTTGAAATATAGCTCCGTGAATTTATTGTTATGGAGAAGAGAATACGAACAGGGACGAGAGATGCAAGCACATTACATGCAAGTGTTTGTTTCTGTGTGTATGTCCACATGTTTTTGTATGTTTTAGAGAGAAAAGCCTTGAGATTTTTTTCCAGTCAGTCTAGACGTACTGTAGACTGAATCTGATAACAATGGTCGCCATAGTTTGACTGATTTACTATTCTTGAAAGTAGGACAATTCCCTTTAAACGCATTAAGCTATTTTGGAGTTGTGCAAATTGCACTGCTTGCAGAGGATTCCCTCTATTCGGTTCAGTGATAATAGCCTGTTGGCTGTGTTTATTTGCGGAATGAATAAAATGTCCTCTCATTTGATTTGCAGGGAGATTCATTGTAATTCTATAAGATTTTAGTATTTCCACTGTGAATGAATTTCCAAACCTAATAATTAGTGTGATTGAGCTAACAACAAGCCTCATGCCCCTGATCAAAGGATTTGAAACACTCCGGCCCATACAGAATCAGTTGATATATAAACAGGGCCAATTTGATTGGGAAAACATTGCTGCCAACCATCCATTTCATTAGTTAATAATATCGCTCATTCATCTGAGAGTAACTAGAAACATACTGGGCACAGTCAGTAGTGCAGCATTTTCTTTGTAAAACATTGGAAACAATGTGTGGTTTGTGTTTTGCCCATTAAGATTAGTCAGATTCATAATAAGGCCCCGTTCATAGTGGCATTCATATTCTCCAAAAGTTGTAAAGCCAAATTACCTTGCTTGACAGTAATTGACCGGATCTACAATTCGCGGTACATTTTATGGTGGACATTCTGTGAATTCCTTTATTTTCTCTGAGAGACTGCAGAGGCAGAGTAATGGGAGTCCTTTCACAGCTCAGCAAAGACAGGATAAGAGGGAAATGGGGGCAGATAGGGAAAGGTTAAAGTTGAGGATGAGGGGAATTGAAGAGGGGGAAAAGGAAAATGAAGGTAATGCAGAAGTAACCACAGCACAGATCACACTTTTTGCTGAATCCAGTGACATCCAGTGCTTTTCTTGATGCCTGGACTTGACCAGGGAAATTCAGATGATGTTGTTTCAGCCAACAAAAAGGCACAAAGTGGCGTAGCAACAAGCCAACTGACCAGTATTTGTGTCATTATACAAATTAAAACACTCCAGTTCACTTCAAAGTTACAATGTTATGCAAAATGAGAGACTTTATAGTGTCTATCAAAGCAGAACTGACTGAACACACAGAGGAGGCACTCAGGAGAGGATAAAAACAAGTCTAAGTTCTCCCCTGTCTCGTTTTCTTTTTCCCCTCTCTACCTTTCTCTCCTCATATGGGAGGCAATTGGCAAGGCATATGGCTGCTTGTCTGTCCAGGCAGGGTGCACACAGTGTTTAATTGCCTTTATACTGTCGCCAACAGAATACCGTTGCTGCATAATTGGGCAGGCAGTTCTAGGCACTGTGCAAAATGTGTAGATGACGTGGATTGGGGCATGAGAAAATGGAGTTTTGTAAAAGTAGAGAAAACAGGGTTTTGTCCACCTAACTGCATTCCTAAAGTAATGCCTGTTTTAGCCTGGCTATTTGGAACAAGTGGTTTGTTTGTATATGTTTAGCCTGGGTCTTTGTCCACGGTTTGTGAGCTGCTCTGTTTGCCCATGAGCAAGGCATCTTCCCTAACTAATAATTAACTGGTGTTACACACGAAAGAGTGTTTTTGTGGGTAAGAGAATGCCACTCACTCACTGGGCTTTTGTTGCCCAGTTACTGTGGCTCCATTACTCAGCCATACAGTATGCATTTAGGTCAAATGGCTTAGGGCCGACAGTGCTGCTGTGCAAAGAGATTAGTGCCAGCAGAAATTGTATTTGAATTGCATAAATTTGAATTTGTCACAGATATTGAACCAGTGAATTTTAAAAAATGGATTTGTTGTGGGAATGAAATAAAAAAAATTGATTTGTAAAGCACAGTTTTAAATCAAATGCAGCGGCTTGAAACTACTAGGATTATTATTGAGTTTAAGTTTTAACCGTAATTTCATTTCATTTTTTTATTCCCTGAGATATATATCCTAGGCATAAAGGACTTACTTTGTTAGGGACAGCAAGACTTAAGCAGTGGTTGAGGAGGTGATCAAGGCACAGTGCATGGCTTGTGGTTGACCAGAGATGATGCTGGAGTAGGAATGAACTCAAACTCACTTCTGTCACACTGCTGTCTAACATGTTACTGGGAGTACATGTCAGTAAACTCGCTGTGACTTGAGGTCTGTTGGTTTAATGCATCCCATGCCAGTTGGCGAGTTATCTGTGAGACAGGCGGGGACAGGGAAACCGGAAATAAAAAGCCTAGCGTTAAAACCCAAATCTGTCACACAACTTTATCCATGCTGCCTTGCACAAATTGTGAACACTGATGCTGAGTTTGTTTGAGAATTCTCTCCAGAGGTTTTCTATCAGCCCAGTGTCTTTACAGTCCCTGCATGTACGGTCAAATAGAGGCACTATAATGTGAGCAAATCACACTACTTGCTCGTGGAAGTGAATAGAGTACAGAGAAACATAATGTAAACAAAAGAAAATAGCTGAAAATAAATGGCCACAAGTAAAAAATGCAAACACCAACATTTTTGTTGACCAATTGATTTTTTCCATGATTTTGTTGACCAGTTGCAGGCTGGTCTACTGAGTTGCATTAAACAAAGTGCATTTGTTTGGTTGGCAAGCCTGTGCAGATTGCACATTTTGTTTCAGTTTCAAACCAGCTATTTGTTTATGCTGTACTGCTGCTTTCAGTGGAGTGTGCGAACCCACCACCTTAGAGGAGGTAGCTGCCTTTCAGTCATAAGTAAGGAAATATATATAACTTTTACCCAAATGTTTGTCTCAGAAAACTGAATCTTGAAACAGTAAATTTGAATTTTGAATTAATTCATTCAACAAATCCATTTTATAATTCATTGGTTGAATGTGCACAACAATTTCAAATTTATTCAGTTGAAATATCTTTGTTGATACTAATCTTTTACTGTAATACTGTCTTTCTTGTACATGAGCTCGCCATAATAAATAGCATTATGAGAATGAACCTATTAGACTGAGGACTGGTACAGAGAGAAGGATGCACATTCAGCAACAGGGTATTTAAAAGTGAATATGCGATGGAACACAAACGCACAGTGATTCTGAGTGCAGGTGTTCCACGGTAGGTCACTGGTTGACCGGAATGCAACCTACATCTGATGCCAAAAGGGCATTCTTGGTAGAGAACTGGTTTTGCAAGGCTCACAGGATGTGAAAGTCTGACGCATCGTGAGTGTTAAATGTCGGTAATGTCCTTTCCACCTCCATTAGCTCACTTCTGTTAATCTGACTCATTATTGTCTTTTTGGGTGACCGTGTGGCGCTATAAACAATGTGACCGCGATTTCCTGAACTGATGATACCAACACTGGATCACCTCCACCGTATGATTACCTAGTTGTTGAACAAGTGTTATATCTGCTTGAGCCTGTTTGAAGTGTTTGTTATCCAACCGAGAGTTGACAGTGGGACTAAAGTGCCCCCCCCGCTGCTCTGTAGATTGAGTCTGCTGATAGACAAACCCTTGCGGCTGTTGGAAGACAACAGGCAATGCTGCACTGTTCACATTCCTTTACATCAGGCTGCAGGCCTCATTTTTTTTTAGATCTGGAGTCAGGCTTGTTGATTTGTCATCGTTCAGTAATCTCCTGCTAAGCCCATATCACACACAGATGCACATGTCCACACACCCGCATACACACATTTGTGCAGGTGCATGTGCACACACACACACACAAATCCTCGCCCACCTACCCATGTGGAGACAGGAAGTTTGGAGTATCATTCCTGAGGATGTTCTGAGTGTCTTTGTCACAGATGAGGAAACACACACACATACCTACACACACACACACACATGCACACCACTGTCCGCCTCATTAAAACCTTTCCCATAGATGCACTACTTGGTACAGCTCTCCACTCATCATCACCTCCAATCCCCTCAACCCCTGCCTCTCTTTGAGCTCCACTCTTTATTTTCATCCAGGCATCCCTCTCTCTCTCTCTCCCTCTCTCTCTCTGTCTCTCTCTCCCTCTCTCTGTCATCCCCAGTGGCTTTTGTTGCAGGGCTCTCATGTATTGAAGCACCTATTTATTTGCTCTTTTCACCACTAATTCTCTCTTATTGTCTGTCCCGGCGTCCTATTGCGGCGAGAACAAGGCGGCTGCGAGAGTTTTGTTCCCTGTGCTCAAGACTTGAGTCAGTGAGCCAAGATAATGATGAAGAGCTCAGGCTTGGAGGAGATCCAGCCTCTATCACTGATCACACCAGCGAGGTCTTAACTCACCCCTGCCTCTTAACATTCACCCCTCACACAACGACTTGATTATCGCCACAGAGTGTGTGCTGGTGTGTGTGTGAACAGTTGAACTCATTTGAGGTCACGGTGACAAAAGTTTGCGGTGACATCACGTTATTTTGTTAAGCCTGTTTTGTTCAAGGTTTCTGTGACGGATTCCTATTCCTTCTGGTAAAGAGGCCTAACAGTCTCGGTGGTGTGTAAAATGCACACACACACACATACACACACCACAAATACACGCTAAAATGTGAAGTCTGGTGTGGCAGACAAGCCCTGAAGAGAGAGTAGGATATGTTTTGTATTTCAGTGTGCTTGTGTAGTTATATTTAGTCCTACCTCTATATAATAATAAAACAATATTAATGGAATAAGCTACATTTGGCTGTTAAAGCCCTGCCTCCAGGCAGATGCACATCACCACTGTGCATTTACATTATTAAATTATATGTTAGACTGTTGCAGTGTATGAGCCATAAATTTTCAGACACACTAAACTCCATCTTACCTCTGACCCATAGACTTTGTCTCTGTAAAATTATAATTCCATTAAACTTGCTATTTTCAGATAATATAACTAACAGCAAACCTTAGAGCTAAAACTCTGGCTCTCTCTGCCTCTGTAGGTCATACAAGTAACATTCACCTCTCGAGCCATCCTGTTGTGTCTCTCTTGCTGTAATATTACTGCTAATCTCATGAGATTGTCTTTGGGGTCTCACCAGTCTGAGCAGGCATGTCTATAAAATAAATGAACAAACTGATTCCCAGCACTGGCTGAGAGCAGTCTGCTTGAATTCGAAACTACTCTGAACCATAGAAATGTAAGAGTCTTGCCCACAGAGCTGTCTCAGCACGGCTCTGTGGCATGTGTCACGCAAGAATGTTCTTTGTATTCCCGTTTTACAAGTGGAGCTCTTGTTCAGGTGTTATGAATGTGTAAGGAATCAGTTTTCCCGCAAATGTTCCTCATTTACCGTGCAGCGCATTTGGTCAAGCAAATCGGATGTCCCTAAACAAGTGTCACTTCCCATGCTGCTGATTTACAACATATACATATACACCAAGGACCATCCTGGTACGTTCAGGGTTCAGTCGGTTGACAGCAGAGACAGCTGGAAAAGTCAGCATGTGTCTCACAAAAACAAAATAGATGCTTTGATTTGACTCACTGTTACCTAAAATGTGTGGTTTAGATGGGAATCTCCAAGTTTCATAATGAGAATATGATAAGCATGTTTTCCCGGCTTGTTCCTATTTGTCCATGTGGCTCAATGACCACAAAAAAAAAAAAAAAACACAATAAAACCACAAAGTAATGATGACACCCTTTCTGACAGCATTGTATCTTGCAAAAATGACCCAGAAAATGAGTACAATCAAACAATAACACACTGGCAGTGGTGCTACTCAACTGTAGTACCCTGAAAACCATGATACAGAAAAATATAGAGTATGCAATTGCTTTTATACACCATTTATAATAAAGGAGTGGGTAGGAACGCATTACAAGTAATGCAAATGAGTACAATTTTTAGGGGAATGAGTGCTTTTCATGTGCGCTCACTATTTTTTTTGCAGACAGCCACTCTCACTCAAGTATTTTTTTGTTTACTATTAATTTCCTTTTTTCTTTTTTACATTTGACCAAATAAGTTGCTCTGTAATTGTTTCTTCCTTCGTGATGGTTTTAAGGCCTGTTTAAACCACTGATTCACAACCAGACCAAACCACTGTAGAACGCTGCAGAGAGCATGAAGCCGGTTCATGTCGTTGCTGTGACTGAACTTGTCAAGTGGCAGATGACAGATTTTAGAATAGTGTTATAGTGTGTGTCTGGATGTTCGAAGCTAAGTTGCTTTCATGGGAAGTCTGATATCAAAATGTCCCTCTTGTAAATTTGTAACCACAGCGATAACACAGCGTTCACAGTGTAAACCTGGGAGAAATGAATGCCTACAAGAGGAAAAAACTCTTCCCTCTTCCACAGGGAATATCAAGGAAGAGAATGACCATTTTTCTGGGCTGACACAGTAAACGCCATGTTGGTGAAATTTTATAGAAGAAACTCTTATGTCCCATTCCTGTTTGTAGTGCAGCATAGACCTGCACTACAAACTGTCCAGCTACAAAAAGCTGACAGAAACACTTAAATAAAGAAAGTCTTCGCTATGGAAACGATACACCGTCTCATCTGGTGTTGTTGGTGTAAACTGGGAGGTTTTAGCATGATGCAGGCAGCGTTCTTTTGTACGTCATGTCAAATTTCCACTTGTCTCATTGTGAATCTTAGGTCTAAATTTGCCTACAGAGAAAGCTGATGATTTTCATACGGTGAGCCGGCAGACACACGTCGCTCTGCAGCTGCACAGTCAGTGCAACGGAGCAAGTGATTAAAGACGGATGCACTACAGTCAGTGACCTTTTCAACTTCATGTCAAGCTGGTCGGCAAACTAGCAATGGAAGGTCAAACGACCAAATCAGAGGCTGCAGAGAGCAACTCTTAGCCTCACTTAGGTCAGACAAATGACAGTCGATGAATAGTCTGTACGGCAAATAAAAATTCTGTTAAATTGCTTTTTTTTTTTTAATCGAAGTTCTTTATTTTATCACATGGCATGGAAGTAAATCAAACTAAAAACTAGTACTCACTACTAGTGTAGTTCTTTTTTGTACTCCTTTACTCTTGAGTAGTTTTCTTACAGGGTAACTTTTTACTTACGAATACTCAAGTACATTTTTGGATGAGTAACTGTACTCTTACCCAAGTAGAATTACTCTGTACTCTACCCACCCCTCCTAAGATGGTACAAAACACTAAAGATAAAGTTTTAATTAGATAATTTTATTTTGGTCCTCAGCTGATAAAACATTAGTTCTCCTTCGTTAAGCAATAAACATACTTACTTGGCTCATTCCATTAAAAGGTCAAGGTGGAGGGATGCCATTTGAGTTATAGTACAAGTTTGTATATTGAAGTTCTAAGCTCTCATGGATCACCTCTCATCTAATCGCAATGAGTTGTGAGAAAGTAATGTGTAGTGTAATGTTAATCAGTTTACTGCTTAAATTTCGAGCATGACCCAGAGAGCTTTATTGTCGTATGACTTATTTTACGCTGGCTTTCTGTTCTATTGTTATGTGGTCAGACAGCTTTGGACATTGTTGGGAAGCCTGTCTGCACAAAGATAAGAAGTCAGAGCCCAGAAGAGCTTTGAGGCACTGCAGTAAAATAGTATTATATGCCATGTCTTTATGCTTTTATGTGCATAATGTGGAAGAAACACATGTAGAGTGTGACTCTATGGTACATGGCCCACTAACCTCTCTCAGGAGTTTTTCAATCAGATCCATTTTATGACTTCAAAGACAAATAGTCTCTAAACATCAGGGACAGCAGAGTGGTTCCAGGAAGACGCCGCGGACCGTGGATGAATACTCACTTTCACTTTTCATTGGTCAAGGTTGTGCTCCATCCACAGCCTGCCTCCCAGTGAAGTGAACAAGGGCCCCCGCTGAGAGGAGGTTATCGCCGTCTCACTTTGAAGTCAGCCCCCAGAGCAGACAATGTTTACATTCTTGCAGAGCATCACTAGCCTGCAGCCCACCCCTTTCCCGACACATATTCATATATCCAGTCTGAGACCCAATTACGTCTGTCTGTCTGTCCATCTGACTGACTCCTCTCCCTTTCTCTAATCTCCCTCTCTCTCTCCCTTTCATTTCTTTCTCTTCGCTGGCCATAACCCATGCCCAAATAGACAAGTTATATCACACCAGAGTCCTTTGTTTTTTAACAATACAGCCAACCTGGAGGATGTATTAAAAATCAGGATGCCGTCACGCTAAAGAAAGCTCGCTCTGTCCTGGCTGACCAGAGTCACCCCCTTCATGGCCACTTTATGTTGCTCCCCTCGGGCCACAGATATTTGGTGCCACGAGCAAGAACTAACAGACTCAGTAACTCCTTTCTGTCGGTGGCTTTCTGTTGTTGTTGTCGTGTTTTTTTTTTTGACTGCTGGCTGCAAAACTGTTTGCCCCATTGGGGATAATAAAGACTACTTTGAACCCTTGAACCCCTGGAGGTTCGTACTGTTTGAGGTATACTGATCTGCGGGCTTGGAGAACAACCGTAGTGTCAGACCAGAAGATTTGGACAGAGCTGCAAATGGCCCTGAAGCCAGCAAATTATCTAGAACAGGCCCAAATCCTTAATCTAACCTTAACTTGAGCAATCTCATACCTAAACTTAACGTCTGTAACCAATTTAAGAGCATAGGTCTAGAACTGCTGGTCTAAAGCTGTGGCTCTGGCAGTCTTGATGTCTGCAGTTGGGAGATACTACATGTTGTCATTTCCATATTTGCCACAAGATGGCAACAGATGCATCCATTTATACATCTTAAAAATACAGAGCTGCTGCCCACTCTTTCTATTAATACCTGTATTTCTTTGTTGAAAATGTAGCTCATGTCATTGCAAAATCAAATCTTTGGGATGCTGTGGTGTCATAAAGTGACTTTTGTGTTGCCAAATGTGATGAAGGGCAAATTGGTCATGAGTCATGAATGAACTGTGACTCAGTCAAGAATGCTATAAATTGCAACACTTGTAATTCCCTGTGCACACTATATGATGTCAAATGGCACTGCACACTTCTACCATGCTGCACACTGCTCCATGTTTGCTCCCCATCCTCTAAACATAGGCCAGCCAGCATGAGTCACTGCACACACATTGCACACTGTTTTGGGACCCCTTCCTTCTTTCTGCCTATGTCAAAGAAAGGACATGTTGGCTTATTACAGGCATACATCTACTCCTCATTCTTGTACCGCATGTGCCATTACCCAACACACCAACTTTGAAACCGTCTTTGATGAAAAGATATACAAAGCATTGATTTCTGCATTTGAAGGCTTAATAATCCCTTGAAGTCCTTTATCCCCAAATTAATCAGATTTAATGTTCAATCAAACATTTTTGCTTTCTAGGATTACTATGACAGACACTTTGGTCAAAACACCGTGAGCAAAAATACTAATTAGTCATCATGAATGTGACATAGCGTCCCATGAGGCGTTTACACACCGCCTCCTCCCCTTACTGCCACCTTCGCATGAAAAGAGCTGGGTGCATGTGTACCGCACTGCCCACACAGAATCCACTCCTTCCCGATCACCGCTCACATACGGAAAAGAAAAAACGAAAACAACACTCCTCGTGATGGGCATGGAAGATTAGAGAAGTTCACTGGGTTTTTCTTAATATTTTGTAAATAATATCTGGTGACTAAAAATGAGGAAGTAGCCCATGAGAAGAGCTTTAAAGGTTTTCGTGCTGTGTCATTGTGGTCTTTTCAAGTGGGACTGTAAAAAAAAAAAACATATGTCCGCCCACCGGGACAAATCCTGATACTGTAAGCATGACACTAATGATGCTACAAGACTTAATGCTGCAGGATAATGTGTTACAATTGCAATTTCTGTGAAACAAATGTCATGGGTATGGAGTCTTTCTCACTTCTCCTCTAACATAAACACTTTGATGAAGTTGTATCCCAGTGAAGTTATACAGCACGATTTAAGCAAACCAGTACAAAGAAAACCAGGCTGATGTATTTTGCAGCAACACAGCAGGAGCTCCTGACTTTACTTTGAGCGAGCATCATTACAGAAACAATATAAGCACGTCTTACCTCAGTCTACCATTCACTGGCAATGGAACAGCTCCAGTACGTTCAACTTGATGACATCACTAAGTGGAGTCTTTATTCTCTGGTCTCTACATTTGGAAGAAGATTAATATACATGTTAGCAAATACTGACAGGGGAAAATATATATATATTTTTTTTAACCTGAGAGGTGTATCTATTGTATCTAAGAACAAAAGACAAGACAAAAAGTTATGTACATTCATTTTTGCAGGATGTGGCATGTAGTGCAATGAGATTTCAGACTAGAATAGCTACCTTTCTCCTTACTAATAATATAAGCAGGGGGAGTTTTATTACAATAAAATTGCAAAAGACCATAATCATGGCCAGAGCTTTTCAAATATAGACTTTTGTCAAGCATCAGGTTTCCTCTGAGTAACTTAAACACCTGTTTTCCTACTAAGTTAAGTCAAACAATCCATGCTGCAAGCCATCGTCTGAAATAGTTGTGATACTATGAGAATTTTGGCTGGGCCTACAATAGACTGTACTTTCTCTTCCACATGTCAGAGCATTACAGAACACATTAAACACATTACAGTACAGTACAGTACAATTCATTTTCCAGGGGAAATTTTCTGGAGCATTTCAGCACGCTTGACAAAGAGAGACAAATCAAATTATTAATTACCTGTGGTTTGGAGGCTACGGAGGACAGGTTCTCTTGGTATACAATACGTCCGTTTGTCTATTTTAAACTCCAGATTCTTCACTCTAATTTACTCATTGAGCTACCTCCTATTTCTGTCAATCAGTCCCAGAGCAAATAGAAGCATGGGCCAGTGAAAGGGCCCTTGATTTAAACCAAAGACTGTTTCCTCTTTTTCGAGAACTCAGGAGCAGAGCGCAAAGGGAAGCTTTTACGTCATCTATATGTAAGACCAAAATAATCACAGATTCTGACAAGTCATCATGTTGCATAATCGTCATTGACTTTAAATGGATGAAATAGAGTAAATCAGTTGGTGAGCCACACTGAATTTTGAAACTGATGTGGGTTCTGTATCATTTCGCTGTCAGAATTTTCTGGAGATTCCCAGCAAAACCAGGGTTTATATAACGTCGTACAGTGAACATTTGTCTTGGGCTTCTTAAGCGGAGATATGCATTCATTCCTAAGAGCACGCACACTTTGATATTGTTGTCAAGGTCAAAACTAACAACGGACGCTTGACTTCCAAGGCTAGACTGAGTTCTGTTAATTTCATACTCTTGAGACAGTTTGTCCATAACTGATGAGTGCTGCTCGACTTGTGAGAACAAAACACACAAGTGTTTTTGGTCACCTTTATGAAACTGTGACATTCCATTCCAGAGAAAAGGGCTCCGATATTGCATTCACGGTCACACCGTAATCTGCATAATGACAATGATGAACAACCCATCAGGGATGATTTGAGAGAAAAAGCCTCCAATTCCCCTTCAGATGCATGTTGATTGTGTTTATTCATGGCAGTTAGGTTGATGAGGGAGCAATATGGAGGAGGTTGGATGGACACTTGTTACGTGTTACAGCTAAAATAGCAGACATCTCTCCACAAAGAACAAACAGCAAAGCCAGACTGAAATCAAGGCGTCTGCAAAAGCTCTCAGGAATGCAAATTCAAAAGCACTTCATTACTTTCTTTCTCCCTGCAATCTTGTGTCTGAGAGACTGAACTAAGTGGTTAATCAAGCCCAAAACCAAACCCTGTCTGAGGGGCCAGAGAGGAGAGACCTCTGCTTGTGGATAAGGCCAAAGTTGTGTGCGTATGTGCACGGTTGTGTTTGTGTTTATTATGTTTATCTTGGTGCGTATCCATACACAAGACTCAGAATAGTCAGCAAGCTCTGGATACAAAAGTTCATAGCTTTGATACGAAATGTCAATCAACCCTAACGTCAGACACCTTTAGAGACTGGGGAAAATCACTTGTGTGGGTTTACCTCTCTGCCTGTCTTTATTCCACCTGTTCCACCAAAGTCTTAATGCAAAGCCTTAAGAGGAGTTTGATATGAATTTGTTTATTTAGATACTTTATGAGCATTGGAACTTTATTAGAGGTATGCTATCATCAGAGACAGGCAATTATTTCTTTCAGCAAGTCCGTAGTACACAGTATACCTAAGAGTAGTGCAATTTCCCTCTAAAGAATTATGTTCAAATGTACATAGTTATTTATAGCATTAAAAAATATTGTGTTTATTTCTAGAGTCTGTGGAACTTGCAACTTGAATTTCAAGTAAGTTTTCTCTTAAGGTTTATTCTCTATTACTGTAGGTTTTCTCATGAAGATCCCAGTGTCGGCGTTGCTAATGCCAGATATTGTTGGATATTGTTCAGCATTTTTGAACATGCACCAACGCTGATCTGTGTCTGTGATAACAAGATATATTTGTCTGCATATTCAGAAATATACAACATCTCCTTTGGGTAAAATACTTTGTGATATTTCGAGGATTTTCTAACAATGCTTTAGGCTATAAATATTGTTTAAATTATTTTCTGGTAATTACTTGACTTTTATCGGTAACAGGCACAAACAACATTCCCCAGCCATAAAGACACTATTTTAGTCTCAGATCTTACTGGAAGATTTATGTTATTGCACACAATGATAACGGCAAGAGTGATGTTCACTTAAAAGAATACCCAAGTCTTGAGTCCGTGTAATTTACCCTATCTGAGAAATAAAGAGGATTCAGAGGAGTCCACTCATGACGTAGGGTTTCTTGCAGCGATCTTGTTATTGTTCTATAGACAGAATGTGCGGAATGCGAGTTTGTGAGTGAACTCAGCAGGAGCTGACACTCAGCATTACTTTTAAGGATGGAGATTATGACCCTGGGCACTCTGGCAGAAAACAGAGAAAAAGGGAGCAGAGCCAAGGCCAATGGACAGACAAGAGGTGCAGAGAAAGTGAGCAGAAGGAGCAAAGGCCACGGTGAAAAATGGTGTTTGATCTCCCCAGGACAGGTCAGGTCTCCCTAGCGGAGTGTCTGATCTGATGCAGGGCCCACGAAAGTATTGACACCACCAACCGCACTGAGCATTCATTACAGCCACACATCAAGGAGAGGAAGGGAGGGAGTAGCTTCTCCATGTGTGTGTGGGTGTGGGTGGGGTGTCTGTGTGTGTGCACGCACGAGGGGTGTGAGGGTATGCAGTATGGCATGAAAGGCTCGGCCTATTAGTCTGCCTGTCTATGTGGACGCTATTATGATCAGCCTATTTATTTGTGTTGCTGCTATTCTGTTTGTATTTGTATCCATGTAACCCCACTGCTGTCTTTTCCAGACACACTGTTTGTGTATTTAGGAATATTACCTCTTAATATACTCTGTGGAATACATCCAAAAGCTTGTCTACGGCTCAAATGTACACTCTTTGTCCAAAAGTTTCCTTGAGAGGCACTTGGTTTCACTCGGGGCCTCTGTTGTATCTTCAAATGCCTGGTCGTTTCTCCTTCCCTTTTTTCTAATCGATGCACTCGCTTCGGCGAAACGGTGTCAGCCTGCAGTCGCAAAATAAGAGCATAGGAAATGAAAATGTTCCCCCCTCTTTTAGATGGCAATTGTATGTGGCTGTCTCTTCGTCTGGTTTACCTGTGGGCCTTTGATCATGACAGAGCATGCGATGGTGTTTGATTCCTGGGGTACTTTGACAGTTGGCAGGCAGGCAAAAGGCCCTCCAATGTCTGAAGTTAGATCAGAGGAGACAGGGCCTGAAAAGCAGGCGTCCAGCTGGGAGAAGATCAGAAGAGACACAAACTTTCGCAAGAGCCATTGTGAGGTACACAGTGGCTGCTGGCTCCCATAACTTTTCCCTTTGTATGTTTTTTTTTATCACTCTTTTTTTCCCTCTCTTATCTACCGCTCAGAATGTTGAATGGCTCAGTTAAAGGTCTGTGAGGTTTTATCTGATTTTGACAAAAGACACCTTGTTTTTTTTCCTCTTCTTTCGGCTGTCTCTTGGGGTTTGCCTCTCTGAATAGGCCAGCCTGTGTGTGCACATTCACACTGGTGCACGCCATAGTGAAAATATATTACCTTTATAGTATATACCCAGCTTAATGCTATGAAGGCGATGCAGTCAGATTTTACTCTGGCCCTTCAGATGCACATTCTCCTCTTTTGGCAGCACAGCCTCCTATAATTCATTCACTAATACGGGGCACATGCAGGACAGGGATAGCAGTATTCCCATGCCAAAAGGTTTATGATATCGTGAATTCCAAGAATGGGAGTATGCATGATAGGGTAGTCTGAAAATATTATCCAATAAGTGGAAGAGTACTGATCACTATATATGATTATGGCTCTCACTGTAATTAGCAACACTAACATAAAAACATATTTCTTTGACTGAAATTAAATTAAGATTTTACTTTTGAGCTTTGCTTCAGTGGCTTATGAGCCTTTGGCTCGTTTTGTGAGTGTGGTGATAGCTCCCTCTAGTGGTACGATGATATAATGAGCATAAAGATAAAGGAAATAACAGGCAGAAAGTAGTTTGGCCCAGTCACTGTCCACGGTCAGTCCGGAAAACCCCAGGAGATTCTGGGGAATTCAGAACTGAATAAGAAATTATATAATTCCACCACATTTGCACTCTCCACTTAAATAATTTAAAATAGCCCACCATGCATTTCCAATAATAAAAACCTAGGGATAAGTGTGTAATTTAAAGTGTGTGATTAGGATTACAAGTGTCGGTGTGGCATAAGGTGAGATGGTACCTAAATGTTTTGGCAGGCATGTGTCGCTCTTGTCCAGGCTGTGGCCACACTTCACCTAAATAGAACTGGATAGGCATTAATAATCGATCGACGATGACAGTGCTCGGCCTGCGCTGCGCTCTGCACTCGAGGGGCAGTCTCTGTCGGTCCGCCACAGCACTCTTCAGGGTCTACTCGTCCTTCGGAGCGATGGCAACCTCGGTGAAACTCAACACCGGCGCAGAAATGCCCATTGTGGGTCTGGGGACATGGAAGGTGCGTTCATTCTTCCACACACTGTCGACTAATCTGTGGAGACGGCTGGCTAAGCCCGGCGCGCTTAGCAGCATGGCTTTACATGGCAAGTCAAACAAGTTAACTTGATCTGTCGGCTCATATATCATCATGAAATATCCAGTTATGGCATGTTAACTTATATCTAACTGTGAATTTAGATGTATATCACCCCAGGGCACAACTAGCACCACATTTACTTAGGCTAATGCGCACAAAATTCTCCAAAAATATAAGTGCAATCATGCTTCACCCGCGCCCCGGACTTTATTTATAAGTCACACCCCGTAGCTATCGTTATGTAACCTGATGCACGCCTTTTTGCAACGCACAAGTAATATTGTATGTCCACAGTGCAGTAGACAGAAGTCAGGGGTGTGTTTTTCCCCCCCCTGCTCTCTCTCTTTTCTGCTCTTGTGTTTCTTTTGCCATCTCTGAAAAGTCATCTGATGCTTTGGGCATTTATAGATGGAAAGAAAGAAAGCAAGAATTTACTCAAAGAGGAAGCTCGTTGGCATTTGTTTCATATTGTTTATGTGGCTAGCACTGTAATGAATGAACACACCCAGACAAGTCGCAGTGTCACCAGAGACAGGTCATACTTTGCCACAGTTTCTCCAAAATACTCTCAGATATTATCAGCAGCACAGTTTTAGTTTTAATTTTGGTATGGACTTTTTTTTTTTTTTTGCCAGACTAATCGCACGTGTCCTTGCTCTCTATCACGCGTCTTTCACGTGATTCCCAAACCGTTGTTTAAATCATCTCAAAAATTTAAACTTGGATTTTTTACTTGGATTTTCAGAATAAAATGATGCCAGCCAGCCACAAACAAATCAGTTGGAGAAGCTATGGCGAATTTAGTTTATAAATAATGTCCACGTCTTAATCATCCATATACAGTAATAACTCTGCTCATGCAAAATGGGAGAGACGTCATTAAAAGGAAAGTATTTCTTCCACTAATTTCAACGAATAATGTTTGGATTGATGAAAGAACATTCTGGTTAACCAAGCTCGGCTCAAATTGCCTGAAATAAAGAGAAAAGTAGAAAAGATCTTGGTTTGTTCAGTGCATTCGTTTTCAATTCTGCAACTTTTAAACTACAACTACTCGCCGCTTCGTAATCCTCACCTGACTAACTTCTCTACTGCTGCGGCTAGTTGACATTGTGCACAGTCATGCAGCTTGAAACTGAGTGTTGCCAGATCAGCTATCCCCCATAGCGGACTTTTTTTTTTTGTGGAAAACCCACAAACCTGATAACTCTGCAGACGTCTTACCATGAGCATTATGTGGCATTAAAGTTGCTAAATTGTCTAAGATCAGTTGAAACATTGGTAGGGACAACAACTTGGCATTGGGAGGGACATGTGCTACCCCATCTACACCCATGGATATTGTAGAAGTAGTTTTTTGAGGGCAAACATTTCAAACATGCAGGCAGTGTTGCCACCACAAGTGGGGATGAATTGTTAAACGAATGCAGGAAGACCACATGAATTGACAAGCTGTGTATGTGTCAGTCTCCTCCTGGTAAGGTGGCCGAGGCGGTGAAAGCGGCCATTGCAGCGGGCTACAGGCACATCGATGGGGCGTTTGTCTACCAGAACGAGAACGAGGTGGGTGAGGGCATCCAGGCCATGGTCAAGGACGGAGTGGTCAAGAGAGAGGATCTTTTCATTGTCAGCAAGGTGAGTTGTGTTTGTTGACATGAGTACACATGTCATGACTACTGTTGTTTAGTACAAAGATGCATAGGAATGGATGTCACCTGGTGTTGGATCACCTACAGTGGATCAACTTCAGCGAATTGAACCAACTGTTCATGAGCTCCTCCTGTAATTTAGGTGTCTGCTAAAGTGATTACTTTCTTTTTTGCCTTTTCCCTAGCTGTGGTGCACTTTCCACCAGAAATCCATGGTGAGGGGAGCCTGCGAGAAGACTCTAAGTGATCTGAAACTGGACTACCTGGATCTCTACCTGGTGCACTGGCCAACGGGTTTCAAGGTAGGCACTCTAGTATCCTGTCCTAGCCAGAGGGGGAAAAATGTCTGTAGAAATTCTGGTCTAGCTGGACCTTTGGCCTGTTTGCTCCGACAGTGTGCATATTTTTAATTATTTTTATCTTTGGATTTACTTTGCAGAACACTTCAGTGTGTGCTCGTCATTGCTGGTTTAGTCGATTGTTGTGTTTCTTAGGATGTATGCAAGATTAGACCCAGTGACATGCTAAATGGCTTTGAGATTATATGTCTGAGCATGTGTGTAAACTTTTGCTCTATACTGCCCCATTAATGCATATCGCCTGAAAAGTGCTTCAACACTTATTTCACTCCACAAAGGTAATATAGTTATATTTTCCAAGGTGTTTGCCTCTCATATGCTATTTGGTATGTTGTTTTACTTACCGGTATGTCATCTGTGTACAATTTGTTTTTAATGAGCTATCTGCACCTGTGTTAGTTTTGTTTGTAGTTTACAGTTTCAGCAAGGCCATAGTGTCACTGTCATGGTACTGTGGTGTAGACAAAAGGATTATTATCCCTCTGTTGTGGCACAGCCTGGCGAAGAGCTCTTTCCTCTGGACAGCGCAGGAGAAACAATCACCGATAACACTCACTTCCTGGAGACATGGGAGGTGAGTAAATCCTGTCAGTTGTGCGGATTTCGTGATTCAAACTGGTAAAACATGTTACTTGGCAAATAGAGGTGAAAGGAGGAAAAGATGCACTCTCAGTGTAAATGGAAACCCTTCATGTACAGACATGTACTTCACCCAGTAAAAAAGAATTTGACCTGCTGGCGCCTACCTGTTCAACAGAAAACAGGCCAACACTGCATCCTCATTTTCCCCCCTCAGTGCTTGCCAGCAGGTGAGAGCCAAACCGTGATTCACTGTCATTGTGGAATGAGCTTTGTCCGCCTGGCATTTTGCCTCGCTTTTTTCCACAATTTTTGATCCATGTCTGCCATTTCCATATCTTTTGACTGGATGTTGTGCTACTGATCTATCACTGTGCGCTGTTATTGGCTGGGAGCTGCACAGCCACTGCCCAAATGCCGACGTCCAGAAAAGTCTCGAACACAGCAAAACAAGAAACTCCAGGCAGAGGGCATGGCCTCTGCAGATACACACACCAACACATATTTCTAGTGGCTCCGAAGTGATGACTTAGAGGGATTATTTTTTCTATGAACCTGTACATAATTTCTTAAGAAAATCTTACTCATTCTGCATTTAAGTATTTTATGTGTTTTGTTGTAATTTACCAGTCACTGCATGTATGTGTTTTTGGTGAATTCAACCACAGCTATAGTAAAATATTAATTTTCATGGTTAATTTTCTCAGGGGATGGAGGAGCTGGTTGATGCTGGTTTGGTCAAAGCTATCGGTATTTCCAACTTCAACAAGGACCAGATTGAAGCCATCCTCAACAAGCCAGGCCTCAAATACAAGCCTGCCAACAACCAGGTACACCAAGGGATTTATTTATCTAAGCAATGTCACCTTCCAAAATAATTTCTGCTTGGCACATATTTCCTGAAGTAGTACCAAGAGATAACACATTTGAACAGGTTGCTAAATGGGTCAGCGTACATATATTGCTCCCAGATGTAGCCTTTCCAAATAAAATATGGTCAGCATTTCAGTTGCTCACCATTCAGTGTATTGGGCAGAAAGAAAACAACCATAGTCCTCCATTTTAAGATCCCTAGAGTTGTTCTTAAAGGCTAAGAGGTCTTAATGCCATTATATCTCCTCTCCTGGCTTCATTGAAAGTGGCAGGTCTGACAGATAAATGCCTGTTTATTCTTAATGGGTCACAGCAGTTCTCCCTTAGGCTAAACCAGTTAACCATGATGATCGTGTATTCTTGGTGTTTTCCAGAGTATCTTTCTCCATAAATGTCCTGTTTGTCTGGTACTGTTTTATATTAAATTGTTACATCATTCTCGGCACCGCAGATACCTCACTTTTTTTGCGTCTACGCTGTGTCACCGCAGTGAACATGCAGCAAAGCGTTTATTTTTTAAACTGGAAGTACAATCGAATTCTCTGTTCTGACTCTGTTCTTAGTAAGGCAGGGATTCACTGTTTTGTTTAAGGACACTTTGAAAGGATACATGGATACATATGCTTGCAGGGCCAGTATTTATTAGGATGTTAGGTCCTACGCAAAAACAAGGGTTTTATATTAAGTATTTTGTCCAGAGACTTCAAACTCATGGTCCAAGGCCACACTATTGAGTCAAAGTAATGAATCAGACCTCTTCTTGAAATTGGTTGATACCTAAAGTTTCATTCTTAGCATCGGCACTGAAAATCTGATATCGGTGCATCCCTAGTCTTGACATACTCACACAAACGCAGGGTTGTGAATTGCAGTGAATCCCAGTAATTCTGTATTTGTCCCATTAGGTGGAGTGTCACCCATATCTGACCCAGGAAAAGCTGATCAACTACTGCCACTCTCAGGGCATCTCAGTGACAGCCTACAGCCCCCTGGGCTCTCCAGACAGACCCTGGTCAGCCAGCATCCATCTGTTACACTAAAATGCATTTTGCAGCCAGGCAAGGCATCGAGTTTGAGTCTTGTAAACAATAGTGGGCGATGTGTTTCAATTGCAGGGCTAAACCCGAGGACCCCTCACTCCTGGAAGATCCCAACATTAAGGCCATCGCTGAGAAGCACAAAAAGACGTCTGCCCAGGTAAAGCACCCTCAGCTGCTTGACCAAAGTACAACTGAACTGAACAAAGCTTAGCTGAGTTGTTTTCTACTGATCTGGTTTGATTTGTGTCCATAGAAGGCTGAATCTCTTTGTTATTGCCCTGCCTCCCTTCCTGTACATTAGGTCCTGATCCGCTTCCACATCCAGAGGAATGTGATTGTTATTCCCAAGTCCATCACACCTCAGCGCATTCAGGAGAACTTCCAGGTAACTGTGGGAGAATTTTCTCAGTTTAGCTCTCTGTCTGCTTCGTACATATCACTTTTGACTCATACATCGGACTGTTTTTTGTTTTTTTTTTCAATATTGCAGGTGTTTGACTTTGAGCTGACAGAGGAGGAAATGAAGACCATATTAGGGTTCAACAGGAATTGGAGGGTCTGCCCCATGCAGTGGTGAGATCTTTTACTTTACTTTAACTTAAACCATTTTGAAGCACTTCAATGTGCTGGGCCAAATACTCTCTTTCTGACTTACCCGGACTGAGATAAGATATTTGATACAATTTTCACCTCTGTACGTCTGGTGGTTCAGTTCCAATGGATATCATTTCGTATTAGCTTAGCATAAAGACTTGAAGTCTATGGGAGTCATTAGCCTAGCTCTGTCAAAGTGAATAAAAAAACCTCACAGCAACTCCAAAGCTGAAACCTTGGGGTATTCCTTGAAGAAGATAGTTCACTATTGTATTGTTATAAACGTGAAAATCTTAACCTTTGTAAAAACAGTATATACTCATAGGGTAGACTAATATATACAGTATTTATTTATGTGTTGACATTTTGTGACTATTTCCCAATTGTTATTTCATTTTCTTTTTCTTTTTTCAACTCCAGGGCCCTGAAGCACAAGGACTATCCTTTCAACGCTGAATTCTAAAATGGCAAAGACAGGTTATGAGATTACCGTACTGGAGTGATCTTAAAATATCTGTCTTTCTGTCATATAGCTTTCTCCTTTTCCTGCCCTTTGGAGCAGTTTGCACATTTCGCTAAAGCACTCCAAAGTGTGGCCTCGTACCTCGCACTGTTACATCTCTCAGAGGAAGTTCTGCCTTTTTTTGCTTCTTTTATTGACTCCGTTCATTTTTACGCACACTCCTACTAGAATTACTTTTTTGAACAAAAGCCTGTTGTAGTACCCAGTTTGCCATGTTCAAGTTCAGTTGATACAACATAGTATCATAGAGTCATGTGTCTGAGCTAGCACAATGGAAGTTCTGTGTATTTTCCTCATGTGAACATCTCTTGTTATGTGTCTGTGTAAACGTGAGTCTCTGCTGGTTTGTCACGATGATTTTGCATAGATGAGGAATTGTTCCCACCCTAGCAAATGAACATGCTTTCCCATTTTGTTTTAGTGGGAGGTGAATTCTGCCTCCAGGGTTTGCTGTTAAGGTTCTTGAGGTTACTTGAGCGCCATGCCATGAGGCGTACATGGTTACAAATTCATTATTTTCCAAAGAAGTTTATCATTTAAATACTAAGAATAAAATGAGCAACCGGAAAGGAACAAATGATGTGTTTTATTGTATCTGTCATGCCATGTTTGAGGAAAGAAAAACAACTTGACATTGTTGCAGCCAATCCAAGAGATAACATTTTATTTTAGAGAGTCAAAGTTCTCTGTACTGTAAATTTGACTGTAGGGCTGGGTGATATGGACATAATGAAATGTCACAATGTTTTTGACTGAATACCTCAATATCGATAATGTGATGATAGTGTGGGAGTGGCTGTTGGTGCTTTCACAAAATATTTTTGATAAACGATGGATGTGATGACCAAACAGGTAGAGAGAAATAACAGATAACAGTCTAATAAATTCACAAATTACATCCTTTCACTGTTATGAATTATTTAAAACTAGGATACGACACACACATGCTGTATCACGATATGACATAATGCAAAATCCTACGATATCTAGTCTCATAATATCAATGCAATATTGATATATTGCCCAGCCCATATGACTATCAATAAAACACAAAAGAAAGCAAACATCCAGACATTGTTTTTTCTTTGAGGACTGAACATCTTCATGGGTACAAAGCCTGCTGTAGGATGACAAAGCACTTCCCCCGTATTGATTATGATTCATACATGGCCCACTGTCATCATGTGTGCTCACTGTTGTGAAATGGATGCTTTCGGTTCCCGTGTGAGCTGTGATTTTTCTTTTTTCGCTTTAACTGTTTGGTGTCCGAGTTTAATGTGAAAACACCTTGGAGTGCCTGTTCTGCTTTATTTGGTTGTGAGAAGAGTCAGCATTTGGAATAATGCATAATAATGTGCAAAAATGAATATAGTAGCTATACTGGACTGGATTTAGAGATGGCCACACAAAAAAAAAAAAAAAATTCCAAACATAAACATTAGATTTGAAATGTCTCATGAATAAATGAAATATCTCACATCCAACCAGCTAACCAGTATTGATCTATTGAAATATTTACTGATGTTAAAAAAAGGTGAAATTGTTCGAAATCAACTGCATTAAAATAAATGAGTCACATGAGATGATTCATATTAGGCTCCTTGGCTTTTAAATGTCAGAAACAAAATATAACCTCAGGTTTTGTTTTGTTTTTAATAGTAATGCAAGTAGCCATTTAACCATCTCTGTAACAGCAGGTGTAAGTTGATCATGATTATTTCACCCAACTGGTTGAGATGAAAGAACATTTTACTTCATGTTAGTATCACTGAAAGTCAATAAATCTTGATTATCAACATGTGCATAGTTAATTGGCGTTGTGTCCGTTCTTACAAGAAGAACTGGGCTGCTATTAACAGCTTGATTGGATAAGAGTTTCCAGGCCTATAAAAATGCACAGCATATCGTGAGTTTGTCAAATCTGCAATTTCTACCAGCTGATTAGAATTATTATTAGTCCTACTAATTATTAACCACAATTCTTGTCTTACACGCACACACACACCAATGTAAATGCCTCCAGTTGCTGCATTTTCTCTGCACCTCCTGTTCATAGGTTCAGGGAGAACTCTCAAAGGAGCGGGAGGAACAGGGATCGTGTCATGTTGCATTTGTGCATGTGTATTTTGCTGTGTGTGACTAAATAGAGTATGTGATGATTTGGTGTACAGCCAACATAAATAAATGAAAGAATGAATGAGTCTGCCCTGTGTGGAGGCTGCTTGTTCTCTCTTTGTTTGTATTGGTTTCCTCCTCGGGTGAACTGGAGATACTAAATTGTCGCTAGGCGTGAACGTGTGTGTCCATGTGTCTGGCCTGTGATGGACTGGCAACCTGTCCAGGGTGTTACCCCCGCATTCCACCCAATGAGCACTGAGATCCAGCACCCCGCAACCCCAAGCAGGATAAGCAGCTTGGAAAATGAATGAATGATTGAATAAACAAGAGCGTCTGAAACACACCTTGTCGTTAATTCAACCGGTTTGGTTAATGCTGATGCCAAGCTTAACATGTTGCTTTTTGTATAAATACAAATTGAAAGGATTTACAGCAGAGCTCTGAGCAAAATTTGGGGAAACATGAGAAGGCCATGATCCCTGTTTCCCCCAGGGATCTTAAAGCACGATGGCAAAGCCTGAGAAAAGATGTTTCTTAATGAGGAGAACATTTGTTAGTTGTGCAATGGGGTACTTTGATTCTCACCTTTAAGCTCTCAGAGTTTTCAAATGATGTTATGAATCATTCCTCTGCAGTGGGCGTTCAAAACAATGAAAACCTCAGTGTTTCAGAAATCCAGACGTTCTACAGATGTTATATAACCCTTTGTTCTGGCCAAATGGCTTCCCCAATAGTCATGCTATTTGTCACAAGATCACGGTTGCTTCATCACTAAAAATACACACTTCTTTAAACTTCTTCAAACAAAGTGTAATTTCTGAGAGATGTTGAATTTATTTATTTATTTATTTGTTTATTAACCTTATTGTTGCCAAAGTAATGGACAAACAAAGGTAAATGTAACATAATCAGTGAGATGATACAGTACATGTTGCACAAATATGAACTTTTAATATTTGACATTTTTGCCTGCACCAGGAAAAGGCAAGTTTGAGTTTTAAGGTTTGAATCCTCTCCCTTCCATGCTGTACACATCCATCTTGCTTTCCAAATACTTTGTACTATGTTTGTTATTTCTCCTGTGAATATCTTCAGTACATTAATAAGTGCATGGAAGGGCATGTGTAGGACATATGAACATTATGTGTGCAGCACAGGACTGTCCATTAAGTTTTTAGGATAACTCATCAGTTTTAAGGCTGAAAAAAGCAGCAGATGTGTGGGAGCATTTTCTTAAAGTTGACTTGGTTAGTAAACATTTCAGTGAGTGACAGAGAGAATGCTCTCTCTTGATCTTGTGCAACATCGTCTACAGGACAGGCCAAGATTTATGCCAAATTATTTCACCGCCTAACCAAGGATGTCCTCTTTCTGCCACCTAGTGCCACCAGTGCGTCAAATGTCTTGTGTCATTGCATTGCACATGTATTGTGTTTTACCGCAGCTCCAAACTACTGGATATTAAATGAAATTTAAGAACTCTGACTGACTTTTTCCAGCACTATTTTTTCCACTCAAAAAGACATACTTACATACTCAAACACATAAGTCATCTTTTACCAACTACATTGATTTTCTTTTATGTTTGACATGTAAAAAAAAAAAAAAAAAAAACAGCAAATATGTTTTGTTTATAGGAATGAACACCCGACTGAAGGTGAGGCTTTGCTGTGTGTGAAAATATGTGCAGTGAGAATGGGAAACCACACAAGAAAAAAATGCAACAGGTATTTTAAAAAAATGCAAAGGAATGGGACTTGAGACATTCAAAAAATCATCAATATGAGTGAGAAACATCACAGGAGAAACATCACTTTTTTATTTTGAGTTTTTTTTTTCAAGGTCACAATTCCCCACAAAAAAAAAAAGTATATTTTTTTCCGGTACTCAAATACTTAATGGTTAAATTCAAGTGCTTCAAGGTAGTGCAAGTATGAGCAAGCCCTGTTTAACAGATATGTTTACTTAATCTGTGGTACTCAGTTATTTTACACTGATAATAAAGGTAAATAACCAACAGCAATACACTTACAACTTTTTAAAGATCTTTTTTGTGGTATACTTGCTTTATTTGATCATGACAGAAGAAAGAGACAGGAAAGGCAAGGGAGAGAGAGGGGATGACATGCAGCAAAGGGCTTTGTCTGGATTCGAAACCAGGCCACTACAGTAAGGACTCACACACTTAATCAGACAGACGCAATCCTTCATGCAACAAACTGGCGAATCAGTATTCTGCATTCAGAGGGTAATCTTTGTGCTTTGAGGCCCTGTAGCAAACAGAGGAGGAACGAACTTTAGGTTAGGATTTGTGTAGCCCATCAAATTGGAGCAACAGGTCGATTTTTCTCCTTATCTTCCCCCTCAACTTCTTTCTCTTGTCATCTACTCACCAGCCCAAAGAGAAAGCTCTCCAGTTCCTGTTGAAGCTCAGAATGATCTTCATTTCTTCATCAGTCAGTGCAAAGTCAAACACCTGAGAAACAGACAGAACATCAGAGAAACTGAGATGACAATAAGGAAGGCGTCTATGTTTGACACTGATTAAAAATTAAAATTTAATCCCAGCAAAACACACAAGGACACAAATGGAGAATATGTGAAGTGCAAAATTTCAGTGGCTTCAACAAAAGATTGGTCATTGTTTGAAATTAATAATATGCGTATTTTTCCTTTGTGCTAAATCTCCCACTCACTCAACTTTGAGACCCTACTGTTTTGTTTTTATCTTACACAATTATGGACAGCTGAAAACCTGTCACACATGATTACAGATGATTTTTACAACCCATTTTAATTGTTGCTTGCCAACTTGTCCAGCATCCTCCACAGATGTATGTAAAATGGCATTACCTGGAAATTCTCCTTGATCCGATGGGGTGTCGCCGACTTGGGAATGACAATCACATTCCTCTCGACATGGAACCGGATAAGAACCTGGTGGGAAAACATTTTCTAAGCTCGGCTGAACTCTGACCCCGTGGTGAATTGTCCCCGCGTCGTTAATCCACATGGAAGTGACACATTCCACAGGACAAAGCTCTGACCTCACAGACCCCCATCCATGTGACGGCTTCATCAATAACCTTGGACGTGTTTGCTGAAACCATTATTCAAAACATCTCCCTAGAAATCTCTGCACGTGCACATACAGCGGGATTTTAGAGGATTATTGCTCTATGATATTCTACCGTGTTTACTGACCTAGTTTGATTTTTTACATGCACTTGTGTATCCACACTATCAAAGCCCCATATATAAAGTTGTCCCTATTGACCTCTGTTTTTGATCCTTTGAAATAGAGCACAACATAACTTCTGACTGATCACTAAAAATGTACAATATGTGTGTGCAATAATTGTGCAAAATGTGATACTGGTTGATCCTCGAGCACACATTTCACAGTCAAATACAATGACATGGCAGCCTATCTGAGCTGACTTGCTTCTTCACCATAGAAACTGATTCAGTGTTTTTCACTTGATGTGGTGTAGTGTTTGAAGTGGTGCACCTCCGGTCAGTATGTACCCAGCATGTACTTTCCTCTGTATTTCTATAGCTCCTTGCACAGAACGTCGAGGTAAAACTTTCAGGATTAGGGGTTTAATTCTCTCTGTGTGGGCTGCCTCTCTCTCATGGCATTTTAAGTCATTATAAATAAAAGTAACCATCAAATGGCATGGTCCCTGCTTATTATATGAATAAGATGGGAATTTACACAGTGTCTCATGACTGAACTTAACACATTTAACTGTGCTGTGTAACCCATATGTTTGTATCAAAGGTATGTTGATTATTATTCTCAGATGGATAGAGCCTGGACTTTCTTCCTCCCTACCTGAGCCGTGGTCTTCTTGTACTTATTGGCAATGGCCTTGATCTTCGGTTCCTCAAGCAAAGAGGCCTCGCCAACTGTAGCCCTTTTGGAAATGAAATAAATGAATAAGACATGCGTGATAAATAGAATAGAATGTGCTACAGTCAACATCTCAACATAAAGCTACTGAGAATTTCTGAATTTCTGAAAACAAGCAGCTTTGAATTTATTCACTATTGCCTCTGGTGCTGTTTGTGCATCTGATATGTGACACCGTCTCTCACCAGGGTCTGGTCGGGGAGCCCAGAGGACTGTAGGCTGTCACTGAAATGTCTTTAGAGTGGCAGAAGTCAATAAGCTTCTCCTGGGTCAGATATGGATGGCACTCAATCTGCACACATGAGCACATTGTTACATATTCTGATCCAAACATGATTTAACTGCACAAGTTTTCTTTCTTTCTTTCTCTGTTTTACTGTAAGGGCAATGTAATACGCCTTGTTTTGTACCTGGTTTGTAGCAGGCTTGTACTTGAGGCCTGGCTTGTTGAGGATGGCTTCAACCTGCTCCCTGTTGAAGTTTGAGATGCCAATAGCTTTGACCAACCCGGCATCCACCAGCTCCTCCATAGCCTTGACAGATATTGCAAAATTTCCATTAGTAGTGTACTGGGTGTAGGGATTGGTTGCCTGAGTTAGTTTTGCAATCTGTTCTTCAGTCCATTTACATTCAGACAGTCACAGCAAGTAAATCACTCACTCTTAATTTATCACCACGTTATTAGCGGCGTCATTTTTACTCATTATGGCCTCTAAGGTTGTACTGTTCTGCACTCAGTGACTTTAATTACCTCCCAAGTGTCCAAGAAGTTGCTTCCATCAGAAATAACTTGACCATTCTCATCATAAGGAAAAAGCTGGTCCCCTGGCTGGAGCAGTGAAAAAAAGAATGAGTAAAGATTGCATAGATATTACATGCAATTTTGGTGGTTGAACTTGGTTGAATGTGTTCGCAGAATTGTTCGGTGTAGAAATATATGACTCAGGATTCAAGTTAGCCTGGATGGCCACAAGATGTCACTGTAGCAATACTCTATGATCCATTTTGCATGGAAAGATTGAATAATCCAAGGCCCTAATTTATTAAAACTAATAGTGGATACTACCATGTTTTCAGCATTCAGAGACAGCACTGATATTAATCAGGGATGCAAGACAATCTTCCTCATCACTTTGGGGTTATATCATTGGTTTTGCACATGCTAAAAGTTTTTTTTTTTGTTTTTTCACACATTAAAGGACTTGATAGTCAGTCCCAAGACTGCATGCTACCCTCGAATTATCAATCTTGGTAATGCATTACAGAAATGAAGGCAAGGTGTTTTTCTCTGGTCAAGGCAGTGTACAGATGTATGCCAACCTGGACTCCCATGGGGAAGTGCATTAGGTAGAGGTCCAGGTAGTCCAGTTTCAGGTCACTAAGAGTCTTCTCACAAGCTCCCCTCACCAGATTTCGTAGGTGGAAGGTGCACCATAACTATGAGGGACAAACAGGGTTTGTAACATGTGCTGATGATTATAATACATGCTCTTAATCTGTGGACAGATTAGATTAGGAGCACCAGAATTTACTTGATTCTTCCAGATGTCATGCACCTTACTCAATGAAACACCTGAGATGCCTAAAGTTGCTTACAATACATACTATGATATAATGATATCTCCTGTAAAAACCAAGTCAGGTGTCTACATTGGTACTCACCTTTAATAGTACGAGGGATATCAGATCCTGTGTGCTGATAAATTACATTTCAATTGTGTAAACTGCCTGGCAAAGAAAGCTTTAACTTTGTGTGTAGAGACTGTGTTATATATCCTCACCATCCACCCTACTTATTAAAAGGGCAGCAGGCCAAGGACAAACTGAAGCTTTAGGATAATACACTCAAAGCAGAGAGAGATGGAGTGTTTATTAAAGCCCCAAGGAAAGCACAGAACATGTCTGGTACATCACCATATAAACACTCCTATCATGCCTGCTTATTGTTTCCGAGCACCTGAGAGGTCACTGTGCAGGCTACACTCTAAAAGTGTAAACTCTTTTCCCACAGGATGAGAGATGTAGCAGTCTCAAATCACTTTGCTCACACACCTTACTGACAATGAAGAGTTCCTCCCTCTTCACCACACCTTGGTCAATCATTGCATGAATTCCAGCCCCAACCTCCTTCTCATTTTGGTACACATAGGCACCATCGATGTGCCTGTAACCGGCAGAGATAGCCACCTTAACAGCCTCTGTCACCTCTCCTGGTTCTGCCTGGAAGGACAGAGGGCATCCAAGCCAGGAAATTGTACAAATAAATCACAGAGATCACATGTAAACAGGGGCAGTAATTATTATCTTCTGTATGCTGCTCTGGCTCTAAAAGGCAATCAGCACATTGTAGTTAGAAAATTAGGAGCAATTTCATATTAGCTATATGAAAAGGGATATAAATAGCATGCCAACTAGGGGTAGTAATTTTCTATCTCACAAACATATCAAGTAAAACAGATATGTGGAAGGAGTGGTTGCTCAGTAATCTATTAACTATTGATTATTTCCTTGAGCTTCAGATATTGCTGATGTCATTCCTCTGAGGTCAGACCGTGGGGATATGATTGTAACAGAAGTATGTCCACATTTGGCTACACATTCACAAACCTCTATGCACTTCTAAATCTGAATACAGATCCTGATCCTGATTACGCTCATGGACTGAAATGCAGTTCCTCAACTCTCCACATATATTTTCAAATAATTCTGCTACAATAATATCCCCATATTGGACTGCTTATTTAACAACTTCATTGTGCACTCACTATAAGACTAACTACTGGAGCTGCTACCTGTAGACTGCTCTTCAGATATTCAGCCCATTGGCAATGATTTAAAAACATGTTATGTGTAACAAACATGGATAATACAGTTGATACAGTCAGCACAAAACCACTGACAAACTTATTAAAGAAGGATAAAAAGAGGCTTAGAAAAGCATACAACTTTACCCTCCATGTCCCCAGACCAACAATAGGCATCTTTGCTCCATTACTGAGGGTAACTGAAGGTATCATGATGGTGATAAGTGGTTTCAGTCCTCAGTGTTGTAAGATCAGTGTGCACGGAGAAAGTGGCCCTCGCAGACTTCTACTTGGTGAGTGAAAGTCAGCTTTAAAGGGGACCGAGCAGAGTGAGAGAGGAGGAGGAGGAGGAGGAGGCTGTAACACATGGGATGGGAAGCCTGCCTGCATTTGATTATTCACGTCTGCTTCCTGCTTCACGGCTCATGACAGCAACACCACAACAATGAGTGGGTCAGAAAGAAGGAATGTTTGAAGAGAGGAATGAGTCAGCACAAACTGCAGGGCTGTGCACAGAATATTTCATGGTATTTCATCTGTTAAATAGTTGTTGTTGACCATTCAGTAAGTGGGTCACAAATTATCTGTTTACAAGTGCCCTTGAACAAACCCTGGTGACAGCGTTGTTTTCCTACCTGTCCCTGAATGTATTCCCTCTTGATAAGTGGAGGTCAGTGTGTTTTTAGGTATTAATGTCTGTCTATTTTAAGGGCAGCTCCCCTGTGTTTCCTGCTGGTGTTTACCCTCAGTTGGGTGACAACACAGTGTACATAACATTAGTATTTTAACATCATGTAAATATCATCCTCAGTTACTGTAATGTTATCTCAGTGTATGCATCTTTTCTCCTGCCCTAATTTCTGTTTTGTTATGTGCTATTACAAGTGGTGTTGCGGTTGATGCATGAAAAATTTCATCCGCAGCTAACAATAAAGTGCTTAATCATCAGTCATACTACAGTGCATACATCATCAACCGATATGGATGTCTTTAATGTTATACTGAAGCATAAATTGTAATTGATGATTGATTGGATAACCACAGAAAAATAGATCTGAACATGACTAACAAGACTAAAACAAGACTAAATGTATTAGTGGTCACACAGATTTTTTTTTTTTTTTTAAGCACAATGCTGTGTCCATAAAACCCAGAGGCATGGCCAAAATCATAGAAACTAATTAAATAACCATTGCACCATAACCATTACAATGTCATGAAAATTAAACATGTTGTGAGGTCACAGAGCCACAGGGCTACGATGTAGTTTACGTCTCTGTGTCAAGAGCATCCTAATAGAACAAGTCACTGAGGCTAAACTTCTGGGGGTCACACCTGATGGGCAACTACACAACAGACAAACATAATAGTTGCAAGAAAATACAACCCATGTCTTACTCCAGGAGGCACCTTGCAAATTTTACAAGCCTTGGTTATGTCACATCTTATACTGCACAGCAGTTTGGTCGAGTGCAAAGTCCAAGTCCAAAAAACTTTGAACAGCACTCAAGCAGCACTCTGCTGTTCATAGTCCATAAGTACAGATAATTGATATAATGCATGCTGATCTTGCATGGCTCTGTATTCTGCCAACTTTATTTAAAAATACAATGCATTTGAATCAGCGTCACCATCTGTATTCCAAAATATCTTTCTGACAGTGTTATCAAATTACACAGGTGAAGAGGTGTTGCATTATAATACTTCAACCTAAGACAAATGCAGTGACAAAAATGCACAGAGACACAGGTCTAGTGAAAATGGTTTTAAGAAGCATCTAAATTCTTGAGGACAGGGCTGAAAAATACACTCAGTGGCCACTTAGTTAGGTCCACCTGTACAATATTATACAATCCAATACAACTGTTCTGCCATAAAGTTTACCTTTATGATGCCTATAATGCTCAGGTTTTCTTTGTCACAGTAATAGAGCTGTTCATTCACTTCTATGTTTGGCATTGAGCTCATACTTAACGCTGCTGTTGTACTGGACTGCATTTAATTGAGAGGTGTTTCCAATATTCTGTCCCCTCATATATATAAATAGGGAGGACAAAACATTAGAAACACCTCTAAACAAAATGTAATCTGCAAACTACAACCTCAATAATAAACACAGAATTAAATTTACACATTCTCCACAATGTCAACAAAAACTGAACATTATAAACTGTTTTTGTTTTTTGTTTTTTTGTTTTTTGTATTTTTTAAAGGGTAGCTTGAAGAATTGTTGTTGACTGAATGTTTTTTTGGTTAATGATTTATATAATGCTATATAATAATTTGGCACTTACTGAATTTTGTTTGAATTATGTTTGGTATGATAGCAATGTTTTTATAATTTAAGTTATTTTAATGTATGTATAATTTATAAAGCAAATAGGCAATGCACTGGGCTATGAAAATACAGTAGTTGAACAGAGGCACAAAAGAACTCACAAAACGTTCTCTTCAGATCAAGTTCATAAACAGGATGCAATTTTATTTGCATGATCCTTCCCCTTGGAAAGCGGCCTAACTGCTTTTTAAAATTCAGGAAACCAATTTTGCAATGTTATGTGATCTTGTAAGTGTGTAAGACATTTGTGACTCTTTTTGTTTGTGGTCAAGGATCAGTTTGACTAAACATAGGGGAAAAAATAACTGTGAAAAAATAAAGTGTCTGAGTTCGTTTACCAGTCATGTCTTTGCAGACTGATGTTAACAACATTTCTCTCCTATCAGGGATCCATGAACCAACTGTGTATCCTGCTGAACTATTTCTGAGATTGGGAAAATATCAATGTCATTTCATTTCTACAAGTGTTTACAACACTGGGTCTGACAATAGCATAGAAACACTTGAAGATCGAGCATGCTGGGATACAAAACTGAAAACCTCGGCCATGAATATTTTTTAATCCGTTTTCAACTGATGGTAAGGTGCATAATTTCATCTTTGAGCAACAATCACTTTGGGTGTTCCTTATTTTCATCAGCTTGTAATTGTTAACATTTATGAACATAAAACACAAAACAGATGAGGTTTTAACCAGCATCTTTGTGCTCCACCACAATGGCATTACGGAGCGTTTGGCCCAGAGGGAAATGCAGGTTTTATCCTGTATTTGTCCCACAGGCAATCTGGAGGAGAAAGTTCTTTCATTTATGATTAATATTATTATATTCAGCAACACACTATATTTAATTTGGCTGAGATCAAGTATTAGAATGTGTTATTGCATGTCCCTTGCCACACAAAAACAATAAAAAGTGTTTACTCTAGACAGTATTTATTTAATCACCAAAAACTGTGCAACCAATCAACATTCAGCGAGCAAGCTCTCGACATATACACGCCCGCACATGCACACACCCACACACACACAAAAAGTGCAGACAGATAATGACATTTATACAGCACTGTCTCCGAAAGATAGGCAACATGAAGAGCAAAAGTGCCAAATATTGCACATCGTAAAAAGGTAGATGCAACTCTGCAGGAAGAAACTAAAACGAGGTAACAGTTGATGGAGAACCTAGATGGGTTATAGTGGCTATGAGCCTCACTTGCCACAGCAAAATCCAACTCAAGTGCTCTCAATCCAAATGAGCAATAGTTAAAGGTTATTTTATATTGTGAAATATTCACCGATATCTAGGGTAATTAATGAACGCCAGGAACAGAAAAAAATCGGGGTATAAAGTTCTTAGGTACAAAATTACAAAACTTTTACCAAGCAGTTGTCTTAGTACTCTGTTTTGGTTTGACATCACCATTCAACAAGTTCATATGCTTGTTATGGAGAGCACAAAAAAAGCAAAAGTATGGCCTGAACAGTCGCAGAATGAATCTTCTACAATGTTCAATGAATGTTATTGCTTCCCTGCTCTTGAAAGAAAAACGATATTCCTCTTTAATCTTAAACTACTGTTGAAAATTAGGCCATGAGAATGGTGGATTATCAAATCAGAGAAGGGTGTCACAATTAACAAAAGACCTATTTGTATTCTATGAGCTGCAAGGTGTATGAGTTATTGCTTGGAAGCAGCTACTGTCACCCAATTCAGATGGTTGTTCCTGGAGGCAATTACATATACAACATTACAAAAAAAATACACACTAAATCATGTTCTTTTCTCACCAAGTGATAAATTAGCATTCAGTTCAAAAACCACAACTAAAAGCTTAAACCCTGCGATGTCCCAGGTGAGGTGACCGCCCTTCACGCGACATCTTAGTTTCCATGTTCAGTCTCAGGAGCAGTCAGTGAAGGTGGTCACCATGTTCCCCCTGCGCTGAGTCACTGTCCTGCAGTGCTGCTTTCCTGAGCCGTGGAATTCGTGGCCAGTCCTGGAACTGTGTGTGTTGAAGGAGAACATCTTCTCCAAGTCCTCAAACACGTCGTCAAACAGTCCTCCGCCGAAACCCCTCTGCTGGAACTGCCTCCTGTGCCTGTTTGTGGCCTCCTGGTGGGCCTGGAAGTGGCTGTCAAAGTGTCTCTTTTGGTGGGCCTGGGAGTGGTGGTGAGAGTTGAAGTGGGGGTGGGAGTGGAAGTGGTGGTGCTGGTGTGGTTGCTGGTGACCAAACGGGTCAAAGTCTCTGAACATGTCATCAAAGTTGAAGTTGAAGGACTGGAAGTGCTGGTTGAAGTTGTAGCTGGCTCTGCCGCTACCACCACCTCCCCCTCCTTCTCCCCCTCCATACCCCTCCCCTGGTGAGGGACCGTGTCCAAACTGGTCATATTCTTGCCTCCTCTTGTCATCTGACAGTGTCTCATATGCTGGCAGAGGCAGAAAAAAAAGACACAGATATCACTCACTGTATCTAGTGTGTAGTCACATGAAAAATTATCAATCCTCAATCAGCAGTTGAACTTTTATGACATAACATACAATAACTTATCCAACCTTTAAGTACTGTGCCCAGAAAAAGCACCATACAATTAAAATGTATTGTTGTTATTATTGTTGTTGTCAGTAACTGAAACTGTGAAAATGTGGCATCCCATATTTGACAAAGCGGGATTATAAAGTTAACCAGATAACTGTGGAAAAGGTTAGGCTATGTCCTGGTGATAGAGATTTGAATCTGTGAAGCAAAAAGTTATTTGGATTACCTAATCCTGCTTTACCTAACAAGGCTGACAGCACAGAAGTATCTGCCTCCATGAAAGACACCACTTATTCACTCACCCTCTGCTATCTCTCTGAATTTGGATTCAGCATTGGGGCTCTTGTTCCTGTCAGGATGGTACTTCAGAGCCAGCTTGTGGAAAGCCTTCTTGATCTGGCGCTCAGAGGCATCTTTGGCCACCCCCAGGATCTCGTAGTAGTCTCTCTTCGCCAGGATGAACTCTGTGATCAGCAGAATGTTCACCGCTAGCAGCAACACGGACTGGGCTGTGGCCATGTCTGCGGGTTTTGCACCCTCACCCCTTTGCGCTGTGAGGAGAGAGCAGTTTGACAGCTCGGTTCACACACTGTGAAACTGTGAAGAAAAAAAAGAACCCACCCTGAACACACTAAAACGACCTTCAAAGCAGATTTTCAAAGTCAAAGCTTAAGAAAATAGATAAGAAACGTTACAAGGTGTTATTTATGTTACTAAAGCTACGTTTCTTTGCTCGCTAGCTTAAAAAAAAGAGGGACGTTAAACTCAAGGATAATGCCAGCTCACTGTTTTGACAGAGCAGGGCAGCAACTTGGGGAAGCCCTGCCTTTTAAGCCGACGCCTTGTCACATAAACTCTGCAGTGTCGCTGTAAACAAAACCAAACACCCAGGAGCGACTAATGCGCCTTAAAACAAGCAGAAAGGTCACCATTACCTGCAGCGGTCCTGACAAACACCGGGGGAAACCTCCTCTGGCAGGCAGCTCCAGCTGATAGTCGGAAACGAAAGCTAACAAATGTTGACGAGCCGCATTCCTGAGCTGGAACACCACGACTCGCAACGCCATTGGTCCATTTGCTCACCCAGTGACTCAGATCACTCTGATTGGTGGATTAAATAACCACGTGGAGCATGCGCGTTTTTTTTTTTCCGCCAAACGAGAAGCGTCGCACGCCCTCACTTCCGCCCTCGCTTCAAGTATTTAAATTAGGTATCTTCTCTTTTTGCCGGTGTTGTGTCATATGTTAGTGTGCATTATCAACACAACCCACATCTGTTATTTCTATCAATAAATAATTTTGTATTTATGGGAGGTTTCATTTGGAATATTGTAGACTTTTGAAAGAAATGTGTGCTCATTCATTTATATGCTAAATGTGCTTTATGAAAAGGCACAATACCTGGATGTATTGATTGCATTTGCGATTACAACACAACACATCCTGACAGCTTGGAGTACTACTGTCAGATACTGTTCCCCTCTGTTCAATGAAGCCAGGCTCACACAACTCTCAAATTCATTCTGCTGACTTGTTTGCCCACAACAGGTAGGTCCTGTGATTTTCAGCTTGATATTAAAATTGACGATTACTAGTTTGCCCACAACAGGAATGCAGACTTAAATCACATACAGTTCTTGTCAGTCAGAATCACTGGACTTACCTGAAAAAAGTACTTCTGATTCTGAATATTTACTTATTATCCCCGTTTACTGTTAATGTAGCCGTTTTAGACAGATGTACGCATGCGCAAAATGATTTGATTCATACGTGGTTCCTTTATAGCAGACAACTAAAACCCAATACAATCGTTTTGAACTCTCTTGTTAGTATTTTAGTATTTTTTATTCTTCGGCCACTGCGTTAGAGTACGCCAGACGTCACTTCCGCTCCTCGCTCCACCACACGGAAGTAACAGTAGCAGTTTGTGTTTACGCTGTGCATTTTCCAAAAAAAAAAAAAAAAAACATTAGCCACAAACACACCTGTGTAATGCATTTTCAGGCGGCGCAGCCATAGCTATGCCTCGGTACTGTGCCGTGAAAGTTTGCAGAAACCGCGGAGGAACTGCGTCGAAACAAGAGGACAAGAGAATTAGCTTTTACCCGTATGTTTTCTTTTCTTCATGTGGTCCAAATGTTTGTATAACCTTAGCCAGTGGCTCTGATTTAACTGTTTTACTGATAGCCATCAAATGAGAGGTTTTAAATTATAATGTATGTGCATGTATGTGTCAGAAAAAGCTAAGTAAACCCTAGGACAACGAAGATGAGTTGTTAATATTGTTGTATGTTAAAAAGGGGTGACATGAGTTTAAACCTACAAGCTTATGAAGGGATTTTGGAGTAAAAATGACAATTGCAATGAGATGACACTTTTTTTTGGTTATGTGCTAAGATCTTAAATTCATTCCCCCATCTTTGTCCCCCAAAGGTTCCCCTTGCAGGACAAGCCCAGGCTGCAGAAATGGGTGGACAACATGAAGCGAGAGGAGTGGACCCCGAGCCGACATCAGTACCTGTGCAGCGAGCACTTCACAGACGACTGCTTCGATATCCGCTGGGGGATCCGATACCTGAAGAGCACCGCCATCCCCACCATTTTCCCCTCCATCCAAGATGTATGTGCTTTGTCCTCTTTCCATCACACCTCCATATTATCTGTGAAGGCACTGAGTTACTGCTAAGTGCATTGCAATGACTGCTTCTTTTCTTGTCTCGTGTCTTAGGGGAGTGACACAAAAGTCACCAATGGTAAAAGGAACATTAAAGCCAAAGCCAGGATTTGTGATATTGACAGTGAACCCACCAGGCCCAGCTCCCCACCCAGTAAGAGGCCACTCATTTTGACCCGGACATCCAAAGCCACTCAGCCAACGACAACAATAAGCAGTCTTTCTGAGGACAGAGAGACGACAGAACCTATTCATGTTGGATTATTTGAGCTACCGCTGGTCTCTGACACTTGCACCTCTTCTAACATGTCGCTAAACGGGGCCTTATTCTCAGAGATTCAGACTTCTGCTTGCAAGCTGCCGAGTGACAGTGGCACTCTGACAGCATCATGCCTTACACTGTCCAGCGGTGATGAGCTTCACTCTCAAGGCGACACCGAGCCACCTGTGACTGTGCTGTGCTGTGAGTCCTTGGGCCCCTTTTCCGAAGGCGAGGCCGCCATGGACGCAGCTGCCCTCCAAGCAGCGCTGGGCCAGACCTTTAGCTTTGTTCCCATGGAAATGATCAATGGCGAATCCGTAGACTTTGTGTCAGAGGACACAGGACCCAGTGAGGGGGAGAACATTTGCGTTTACGAGCACTCGTACTGCAGACCGGACACGGACAGAGAGCAGCTTTGGGGTAAGATCTTGAATTTGCATGCAAAGATCTTGGAACTGGACCGCAGGGAGGAGAGCACTGTGGCCAAAATCCGTTCCCTGGAGAGTGAGATCATACACCTGAAGAGGGATGGTGCTATTTTTAAGGAAAAGCAGAAGGTATTAGAAGATTATATATCATCCATATTGCTCTGATATTGCACTTGATTAGCAGTTAAGGACTGAGATTGGAGATTGGTTGTATAGCTACCATTCAGACATGTTACACTCCAGTGATTGTCTCAACATGCATATTACATAATAGCAAAATTTTGTCTGATAATCTTGTGTAACAAGGTTATAGATGACATGCCATTTCTTACAAAAGCTGCTGACAGCTTAAAAAAAACATGTATCACACAGTTGCAAATTTGATTACCTGGCTATCGCCACATGGTGGCACTGTCTGACTGTTTTGATAGAAACCATTGCACTCTTCATGGAAGCATCGATACTCAGCGGCTTGTTGCTTTTGCAAATCTTTTTATCAGTGTATTTCTGTTGTATGTCCTTGAAATTTCTCTGTGAAACTGGATGTCCTTAACATATTTTCTTAATTTATTTACTGCTCTTACATGCTGTTGTGCTTTTTATTAAAGTAATACAGCCAAAATAGACACCTTGTTGTATTTTATCATTGCTTTCCAGCCTATAAATGAAAAAATATGTCTTAACCCATTCTTTGAAGTGTTGCCTTATGTGTCACTGGTGGCATTAATCAATTGAAGAGCATAGTTATTGGGTTGTTTTATAGCCCTTGTGTTTACATTGGGTCAAAATCACTTACACATTAGGAATTTTGCTGACAAATGATGAGTGTGCAGGAAAGGCTGTGTGTGTGGAGCCATGCCAGATGATGGTGGAACTGGTTGTGTACCTTTCAGTGACAGGATGGCCTTTCCAAACATGAGACCACCCTGCTGTGCAAAATCTGTCTTTCAGTGGCTTCATTTGAGTTATTTCACCCAAGGCATGGACCACGACACTCTGTTTTTCCTAATTGGGTATAAAAGATGAATTAACAAGAATCACTTTTCCTCATGAATAAAACATTGTGTCTTAATCTTTTGAAATTGAGAGGTATTTCATGCAGGGCTAATACACAATGTTTGTTTTCAAATAGGCTTTCCAATCATATTCAAACAACTGCAGCCTTCACAATGATGCAGACTGAAGCACCACCAACAGTCATCCTGCTGAGTTTATGTTGCCACATCTACCCCACTATTCAGAGCAACCATGGGACATTTGGTAGTTTGAAGTGTACTGTTGCAGGTTCAAATATTCTGCTATAAACAAAAATAAAACCTCAGTGGTGTGAATATTGTAAAGCAGAATAGATTGGTAACCTATAGTGTAATGATGTAATTCAGGGTAATATGTCTGTATCCACAGTGTTCCTGATGAACCGCGGTGTATATTCCATGAAAGAGGCCCAGCAGCATGATTTGCCTCCCCACTTTTCAGCCCTCAGGCTCTGACTTGGTCATCAAAGTGATATGGCCAAATGAGCCACCTTGCTGTATTTGAAATGTTTTTTTAGGATGGAAATTTCCATAGGTTTTACACGCACCTTCACAAACCTGCTGGACAAATTTGTGGTGAAGCAATGCTAAGCATCTATTCCCGACCCACACTACTATTGAAATAGGACTGTAGTGTCTGTGATCATCCCACATGACTTCTAGTACATCATATCTATAGTATACTCCATATGGTTGTTGATGGAAATTGGATATTGACACTGAAATTGAAATTTTAGCCGTGTAGTTCTGCAGCCAACAATATGCTCTATTTCCTCTGTAAAATCATGCAAGAGCAGAGAAAGGATTGTGGTTACACAGGCAAACACACTTGTATCCATCTACTGAGTGTCACTCATGTTATATTACACATGAGAGCAAGGAGCCACTGTTTGTATAGGCACATACAATGATTCATAATTCACTACCCATTTATACATATATCTTTGTACATGAAATATGAATCAAAATGTCATATCAGTGCATTAGGAGACTAGCGGAGGGTCCTTAGCATCAAAGCCTAGCAAGAAGTGAATGCATATCTTAATGTCAGAGCACAGAATAGGTAGTAACAATATTTATTAACACACCAGTCCTCAATAGAAACCTATTATCACAGTGAGAAACTGATGTAGGTCAAAAAATAGGTCAATGAAATGGAACTGGTAAAAATAATACCTGTTTTATGGAAAATGCAAAATAACTAAAAACAGACAAAAATGAATAAAATGACAGTGTTGTGCACTGAAAATTACAGTGCACTGAAGAATTGTTATGCCCGAATGAAAAGACTGAGTACAGTGTCCACATGTGCGTGGTGGTGAAGAATTATTACAAAATGTGAAAATGGATTTTGAGGTTGTTTGAGGATGGATTAGTATTTTCAATGATAAATGTCTATTTTGTATTTTTTTTTCCATTAACACACAGTTACTCAGAACACTGAAGTATAGTCTAAACCCAAATAACTTAATTATTTTCACAAAACAAAACAGCCAGTGATTTTTTTTTAATCTCAGTGGGACTCAATGGAAATACAGCAACCCACAAAACAACTCCCTGTGTTTTTAACAGGAGCCCACATGTCTAGATGAACTGGCATTACAGTCATGAGGTGAGTTTCTATTTTTACCATAAAATGGATGTTATCTTCCATTGCAGTTACTGGGAGGTACTCGGAAATAATCATGTAATGTCAATTCTCAGGAAAGAAAAAAAAAGTCTTCCGAGACCTCAGATGTCCTGTTTACTCATGATGAATTTTTCATGATCAGTCCTATTGTTCTGCCATCATTAGCCTGCATTGTTTAGAGTCCATTGCCTCCGCTGGACCTGTGTAGACATCCATTGTTTGAGAGGATCATCTGCCTTTCCATCACATCTCACATCTACATTTTCTCATGCACTGAACACATTTACAAATCCAAACACATATTTACACATATGCAATAATAAAGTTTGTCCATGCACTTGCACATGATATCAGTGGCCCTGTTTCCACCTGCCATTCACATGCATCCTGGATGATTTGATCACAAGTGGACAGCGTTAAGTACAAGTGTAAACAGCACCCAGTGTGTCCTCAATGTGTCTTGAGATCCGGTCATTCAGGCCACCTCCGGAAGTGGCCTGGGATGCTTTTTGTCCATGCCGCATTTGCAGGGTAAACAGACGTGTGTGCCAGGCTGCACTGAAGGACCGCCTACTCACCTGACATCCGCTATTCACCATTCCCTGTTTTTTTTTTTTTTTTTAAACTCGTCTAATTTCTGACACTCCACAGCCACAACTGTGGAAGACTCCCCACCCACGTGCACATTTAAACATTCATCAGATTCAGGTTGATTTATTCACCACAGTGCAGAACCTAACCCCCTCAAACTCACTGGAATTATTAAATTTACTGGGCCTAAATTGATGTGATCAGGTAGAGCCTGGAATAACTTAAAGATATGAAATACATCATAACTAATGACTCTTTTTGTTAAATGCCTGTTGCCTGTTAAATGCCATTTTGTTTTTACTTTTTTTGCACGACAGGAGGATTACCAAAGTATTTTTTTTATGGTGTAACTGTCTGTTTTACTGTGCATCTGATAATAAAACTCTTTCTCTCTCACTCTATCTCTTTCCGTCACACCTCAAGAAAACCTAAGAATTTGGTCTTTGTAAATGGAAATGATATGTGTTTATTTGCATATAGAGTGGGGAAGTGAGATTCGATCACACATGGGCAGGCGAGTTGCATGTGGAGACGCATGTTAATGCCAGGTGTGAACCAACGTACTTAAAGGTGTTCACTTGTGACCACCCAAGATGCATGTTAAGGTGGAAACAGGGCCAGTGATGCTGCTTTGGATTACTGTTTTTGTTTGTTTGTTTGTTTGTTTCTTTTTTGATTTTTTTTTTTTTTTAACATCATACATCCTCATCCAGGTGACCAAGCTGGAGTTGGCATGTGTCCAGTGGCCCTATTTGACTGCAAGAACTTACTGAGGCATGCTGTGCCATGCATTCAGTGTCACAGGTACAGGAAGTGTTTCCACTGGCAACGACACGGTTACAGGTAAAGCTCCTGGAGCCTGATTTTGCCACTGTTTGGGAGGTGATCCAAAAATATGAGTTCCAGGAGCTCAGATTTTAAGCACCATATGAAGTTTTCCACAGACTTGTGCTTTACACCTGTTTTGGTGGATGCAGTTGAGGCTTTTGTTTAGCTGTAGTAGAGGTATATCCACGGGTTGGTGCAGCTGTTGAGACTGGCAAGCAACATGATGATGACAAACACTGGACCTGAGAGAAACAGAGAGAATCATGTAAACCAAACACAAATAGACACAATTTATTATTCAGTAACCTACTAAAACAGTGAATACTCTCCATAAATCTTATTTTTCTTTATGTAAGTGAAAAAAGAAATCTGCCAGCATAGGCTGAGATAATCCCATTCATTTGCAATGCAGTTTCACTGGTGTCAGGGATTTTTTTCTGCATAGGAACAAATATAGATGCTGAAACAAGGCAGAGTAAGGCAGATAAGGCCACTCCTGTCAAGAAATGGCACTATCAAAAAAAAAAAAATGTGGACACAAGCGGATTAGCATTGGAAACAGATTATGTCATCCCACGGGCAGATTTGTCCACTTGCTGCAGGGAAAACAAGATTTTAAGACTGAATGAGACTAAATGACTGTAACATGGAGATTTACCAGTGAATTGGACAAAAGTGATCAGACAGATTCTTTATTCATCACAAATAAGTCAGCACCAAAATGACATTACACATTGGGCTGTTTGTCCTCTGGTTCACTAGGACTGCCAGGCTTTCTTATATTTGGGGAATATTTTTCCCCAAACACTTTAACAACGACAAATAGACACACGTAATTTTACCTTGATCCCACAGTAATACGGGCATTTAATTTAATTTCACTATTATTTCACTCGGTAGAGATGAACACAGTGCGAGAATGGACAGCTGCAATCTAATAATAGGCCTACTAACAATAAAAGGCCTTTCAGACGCGGTTGCTGGGGGCAAAATATAAATGGAAAGACATGAGTTTGGACAATAATGTGCAAGCTATACCTTTTGTCGGCGCGCTGCCCGGGCTCCAGGCCGACCACAGCTGGACCACAAAGAAAGGGCTCCAGCAGATGGTGTATGACATTATAATGACAAATGTCATTTTCACCGTCTTCAGCATGGCACTGGACACCCCCTTGGCTCCGGTGCGTCTCGCCTGCAGCGCCTTCCTTTTCACGTTGGAGTAGATGCTTGTGCATATTCTTATTTGGCAATAGAGTAAGATGAAGGCAGGGAGTGCGAACACTGACAAGGTGATCCAGCTGATATATATCCTGCTCCCCCACGGTTCAATAAACTTTGCCCAGCAGTCGTACTGATTCTCATCTACCTTTTGGAGAGAGAAGATGAAAAGCTGAGGCGTGCTGAAGATGAGGGAGATCAGCCACGCTGCGCCTATGGAGACGTACCTCCGAAATGAGCCTTTGAAGAAGGAAACCATCGGCCTGCACACGGCATGGTAGCGGTCTATGGTCATGGCCACTATCATGTATGTGGAGGCAAACATACCGACCACCTGCAGGTATTTCACGCACCGGCACACAAAGTCGGTGCCTCTGAACCTGTGCGTAATTTCAATGGAGAGCTGCGGTAAGACTTGGAAGAAGGCGACCACCAGATCCGCCAAGCACAAGTGCAGCAGGAACAGATGTGTTCTTGTGTTTCTCTTTCGCTTCTTCCAAAGTGTGCCTAAAAGGAATATATTCCCACATGTGGCAAACACGAAAATCAATCCCAGAACTCCGACTTTGATAAGCGCAAATCCTCGGTCCTCCTCTGTCGGCTTCTCGGTGCTGTTGCCGCTCTGATTTATTTGAACGCTCATTTTCTTTTGCCTCCGATTTTCGGTGCCTATAATTTCTAGATTTTAATTATTTTCTGAACATTGCCATTTTCATTATTTCTATGCTTTCCTTTAAGAGCAAGAGAGCCCTAAAATGACAGAAATCTTCCTCCTTTTGCTCAGCTGGCCACAGCAACAAGTGTTTGACTGCGGTTGCCGTCCCTGCTGCTTTAATAAGTGGGCATCAACTTCGAGGAGAGGCAGGTACAAACTGAATGTGATGGTATTGTCAGGCTTGCTTTGGTGTATCAACTGAGACCAAAATAATGTTCACAAAAGCCAACCTTTTTTCCCAAATAATGAAAATTTCTCAGTGGAATAGACTAACATCTCATTTCAACCCCAGTCCTGCAAGTCAAGTTCATCATACTAAGAAAATAATGACAGTTCTCAAACCATGATTTGATTGGATTTATTTTAATTCAAACTTTATTGCCCCATAAGAAAATTTAGTATGCTTTTCACAAAATAGGCTGCAGAAAAAAATCACGATGAAAACACCATATCACATAAAAAATCAAAAAGAGACATTACAAAACAGTGAGTGTATTATCAAGAATTGGTTTTTAAAATTATGCTGAATTAGCTAGCCTCAGCTCCCCAGGCAGTATGCTCCACAATTCAAGAGTCTTGAGGAGGACCTTCAGTCATTTTTAGTCTTCAGCTTACAGGACAGTTAAAAGCCCTGCCCAGAGATATCAGGCCAGACTCAAAAGTACTGAAAACCTTACGGATATAGTCTTAAGTTCAAAATCCACATTCTAACTAGTTAGTTGATATATGTCCTTTTTGTTGGGTTGGACACTTGCAGTTGGGTGTAGAGGACAGAAGATGTATTTCTCTGAGTTTCGGGAACAGAACTGTGCTGACCTCTCTGCTCGTTATGTTAAAATAAACATATAAGTTCCTGGCCACTGTGTTGAAGGACAGATTCACATCTAGGGTAGGCTACAATTTCCAGAGTTTGGAGGGGCTTTGTGTTTCAGACTTATTTTCACTGAGCGGTTAACAGATTTGAGATGTCGAGCACTTGGTGTCAATGCTGTTGTTAAGGTTGCTGTAGGATTGAGTAGGGTGTATAATGCGTGAACTCAGTGACTGATGCTGCGGAAGGAGAGCACATGCAAAGAGAAGAGGATCAAATTTAGAACTTATTACTGGGAAGATGATAAAAGTCCCATTCAGGAAAGAAAAAAGGCATTAAGATATTATCTAAGTCAGTACAGTACTGAGAATGAAATGCCCGCCCAGGGCAGTAAATTAAAAAAGCATGATGTAATGTGAGGAAGATATAATGTAAAGGACTATAATAAGACACTCACATATCCGGTGATGTCATTATAGTTGCCTTAACAGAAAAATCTACGTTTAAGTTATGAAACAGCTGTATACCTTGTGGTTTTGAGCCCATTTTGTGGTTTGGTTGTGTAATTTTCCTATTCCTGCAGATAAATTGCCAACAACAGACAATGTGATGCCATTTGAAGATATTTCCAGTACAGCTACATCCAGTCTGGTCACTTTTCTGAATTAATACATTTCAATACAAGTTCAATTTTTGGAATACTGCCACCCTCATTACTTTCACAGAGCTGCTAAAAGTCAGTCTGTAGTTTCTGGCTGAAGATGGTTAAATAAGTAGTTGCACTTGCTATGGGTTTTGGACATGATTGATGCCATAAAAAGTTTGGAACTTGATCATCTTCCAAAGTTGTGTTTTTCCTAGGAGCAACGGTCAAAAATGGCTGAATGGGTGCTTTTAAAATGAGACACAAAATCCTTATTGTCTCCAAGGGAGGCTTTGCTAGTAATCTCAATGGAAGCTGCCATAAAAGCCTCCAAGAATTTGATTGCTGTGGTAGAGGAGTGGAGAGGTAATTGTGACCTTCTGACAGAGTGGTACAGTCATTCACTGAATGTAGTCACTTTACAGCCAGACACAAACATATTGTTTGTTCCAACATAGGGTGAAGCCAGAAGACAACACTGGATGAAGCATATGACCCTCCAAAAGACCATCTGTCAAAGAGTTTCTTAGACCCAGTAAGGGGCAGAAAATAGTAATTAATAGTTAATGGTAAGTACATGTATAGACAACAAATATAGATATCAAAATTATGATATACTGTAATTATATTTCCTATTTTTGTGATAATGTCAGACAATAAACAGGATTAAAACATTCTTCATCTTGGTCGGTCAGTCAACTAGAATGCGCAGCAAAGGAGCTGTAGCCTTTACAAGGAAACTGTGTTGTTCATAAGATGAACAAATAGTACCAAGGTAAGAAGATGAGCATGTGCAGCAGTAACACTTTATTTATGCAACATTTAAGTGCATTGAAATTCCTCAAGCATGCCTGAGGAAATGCAACAATCTTCCATTTTGCATGTGGGAAATGTCAATGCACTGAAATATCACATAAATATAATATTATAGTGCAGATAGTGTGAGGGAGTGTAACCCTTATTTGCAAATTTCTGTCATTCTCCCAACACATGTCATTCAGGTGTCCATAACAGCCTTTTCCTTTATTGTAATAACATTCCCAAACTTTTAAAAACCTGGAAATCATGAGGCTTTACTGATGCAGTCAATGTACTTTCCCACCATGTTTCATCATTTCACTTCTGTGTTTATCACACTTAGCTAAGGACTGCTCTCATTGTGGCAAACCATGAGGAAGGACTTCCCAACATAGACTAAAAAACATTTAAAAATTATAATAACATATACATAAAATAGCTTTTCCTTTGTGGCTGTACTCAATGCATGAATTCCCAAAAGTGTGTTACAAATCACAATATATAGTATACAGAAATAACACTTGATCACTTGATAAGACAAGACAGGGTTTCAATAGCACAATAAAAAGTCACTTAACATTATAAAATCCAATATTATTACACTAACATAGTAAGAAAAGAGGTAAGATTGTTATTTAAAGTGCATTATTATACATGGTCTCAACACACTTTACAATCAATGCAATGCATTGATTGTGCAATCCACAATGCACAATTTTGAAGAACTGAAGAACTGTGTATCTTAGTATGAGCAATTCAGCCAATACAGGCCAGGCACATAATGTGTGGAGAGTGGTTACCAGTAGATACAAGGGACATAATCACTATGCTGAAGAAAAATGACCTGAAAGGAGCTGATAATGATGCTTCATCACTATCAGAACAAAGAAAAGGTGTTGCTCTATGGAAGGATGTTCATATTGTACTGTATGAAGAGGTGGTACAGGGGAAGAGGCAGAAAGAGGTGATAGCACTACAGTGTTAGGCACAGTGTAGCCTATGCTTTTGTTGTTCTGTGATGCCCAGATATCCTGTGACTGCGACTGAAGTGGAAAGACATTATTCCTTAACAGCAGAGCAGTTTATATTTTATCTGAAAGAGCTGCAGGCTATTGTTTCTGCACCAGCATCTCCAAGAGCAAAGAGCACTATTTTGACTCTATGTTGTGCTATGCCAGATAACACATATAGGAAATATTCTTATGTTTTTTTTTATGCATATGGCTGGCCATGATTGCTACCATATTGCAAGTATTTTTTTTTCTTTTCAAATCTTCTGCAGAATTTTGCAATGTGAAATAGAGCCATAGCTACATGGAGTGTGTGAAGCAGCATGGAGATGTTTTCTAGTTTGATCTGAACAGGCATTTTTTGTGTATTGCTCTTCACAGGCGTCTCACCTCTGGGAAACCATTTGAGTAAGGTTCTTTTGAAAAGCAACACAAGCATTCCCACACCTATCAACCTTTACCAGGGTATCTGCCTATGTACCCTATATGAATGACATACATATTGTTGCCACCTGACCAATGACCAGTGAACCCTATGGCTTTACCAAAATCAAATGAAGCCACAGTTAGTATGCAGGTGATCTTATGTAATAGCCATTGCAGGCTGTGATTTAGGTGGTTTCATCTTGCCTGCCGCATGACATAAATTGCCCTGCTTACATTCACACTGTTGATACTGAGCTCACTGTAAGCTTAACAGCTATTTCTGAGTAGTTCAGAGTGCACTGCAGCAGGTATTGAATAGCATGGTATAAACTCCATGAATCTGGAAGGTGTCCTGTTGAGAAGGCACACTGCCTCTGAGACTTTGTGGTCATTGTCAGGGTCAGATATGCTTTTCTTTATTATATACGTCATTTTTGCCACAGGTGTGGACTAAAATCGATACAGATTGGTGTCATGTAGTGAGCTAAAATAGTTTTCACCATATTATCCAAGTAGAAAGCCCAGCACCTCCCCTTGGTCCTTGATGTCCTATGTGCAGATTCATCGATTACTTCAAGCAAAGAACAGCAGGACATTGTGAAAGCCTCACGACACAGACTAACTCTGCTGTTTTCTGGCTGCAGCATCTGTAAACTACAAAATGAACGGTGATAGGAATAAATGACCAATTTCATATACTTGACATGAGTGCTGGAATTTAGTGTGATTTGCACAAAAGTTCAGATGTGACAGCTGAATCCAGTGCTGCTCTCCATGGTGCTGAAGCTCAGTGTTATACTAAAGCAAAGCAAAGAAAAAGATCTGTAAAGCTGTGCATGATGTGGGTATTAGACATCAGTGTCTGAACTTCATTTCCTCAGCCCTTTGCAATAAAATATGTACATGTCATCCCAAACATCGGCCGACATCTAGTGTCAAAAATAAATCATTGCACAGTGCTGCACAGGTACAGCCCCGTACGTCACTTCCCCTCTCCTTCCTGTTTATTTTCCTGGCCAGCGGTACGCCAAATGAAGCGTTTCATTAAGAGTAAAAAGTGGCTTGTGTTTCGTAAGGTAAGAGGATGACAGCTGGTTTGTTGTATGAATTTATGAAGCATGCGATACACAGATAATATCCCATTGTTCTCTGCAACACTCATCAGTGAAGGAGTTTGATGTGGCTTTATGCACTGGACAGCACGGCTACATGGCTAACTAGCTAGCCAACATCCATTGCTCCGTGAACCCGAGGTCCTAAATCGTCTACTGCTCAAACTTATTGTTCTGTATACCAAATGGCTTTAAGGTATTGACGGTTTAAACGAAGCATTTCAAACCTAAATTCATCCTGAGCTCTTAAAAAGGCTTTAAATATTGTTATTTTTGATGAGCTGTAGCTAGTCTATCAAGTGACAAAGCTAGCTAATATCAATAGATATGTAATGGTCATTTCCCACGTTTGTTTCTATTGACAAGTGAGTTTTAATTCATTAAATCTGGCACTGAAAGGTACTAAGATGTTTAGATGAACCATACAGGCATCATAGATGGCATCTAATTCAACATTAATTAAGGTAAGCTAACGGCTAACGATAGGTAACGGTACAAATTTTGAACTTAGCATGTTAAGAAACCTCAAACAACGTCACTAAAAAGTATTATTTAACGTTACACAACAACCTCCAGTATTGCATTATTCAGTTTATTCTTAAGAGTAGTCCTAGTCTCAAGGCAGTTTAGCTTTAGAAGTCAATCGCGCTCCGGAGCAAAGCCTTGCTTTCAGCGACGTCCGCCAGCCACTTCTCCCTGAACCTTGTTCTCCCTGCCGTGTGCACCAGCCTGCTCCCCTCCACCACGAAGCGCACCTCCACAGGTAAAGTCTGGGGTTTGACCTTGGATACGTCGACGACGACATCGACACACACTGTCTCCTTGGGGATGGGTTTTGCAGGGGTCGGGATGCTCCAGCGGGCCCGGTAGTGGTGGAGGGTATGGTACTCCTCCTCGCTGGTCCTCAGGTAGCTCAGGGTGAAAAGCCAGCCGGGATGCACCTCCCAAGTGCGCATGTACTCCGCGATCTGCCGCTTTCCCCCTTCCACGGTGAAATCCCTGCAGGTGACCCAACTGATATTTTTAATTTCATTGTCGGAGAATTGATCGGTCTCTTTCAACTCGTTCATGACAGCATGGCGTGCTCTTTCCAGCGCGTTATTTACGAGCTCTTCCGCCGTGAAACTCAAATTAGACGGCGGTCGATCTTCCATTTTGCAGTTATGCAGCAATGACTTGCCGAGATGATGAAAATATTTGTGTACAACACTGTTATGGCTATGCTGACAAGATTGTTTTGGGGAAAGTGAGTGTTCAGTAGCTGGTGTTGTTTTGAGAGGTTACTATGGCAACCACATAGACCTGGAATGAATGGAATGGATATACCAGTCAGCTGACAGGTGTAGTATGGGTTAGGGTTAACTCATTCAGTTTCTATGGGTACACCTCAAGCTGGCTGTCACATAATGTTTATTAATGGTATCATGGGTATGGTTTTGATATTGACACATGAGACTTAACAAACTTACTGGTATGGCAAAGTCATTATCTAATTTAACATTCTGATGGTGAACCTTTCAGCGTCTTGTACACATTTCCATCATGTCAGTGGTTATTTTCATGGCTAAAACATCCATGGCTGCCACCTTGAAGTGCACCAAAGGAAGTCACACTGATCCATTATAAAGTGGCTGTTCTACTCAATGTATTTCTGTGGGCCACTATGGACAGGCTTATGGGTAGTAGGGCTGATGGGGCCCCCTGTTGGCCCTTTTTTTATATATATACTGTGTTTACTGTTTGATGAGATGACTTCTCTTCATTTTTTCAGATAACAGTGGAACCAGGACCGGCATTTATCCTTCCCTATCCAAATGGAAATCCCACAAAAGCTGCTGTAGTCCCTGGCAGGTTGTCTGCCAGAATGATACATAATTTTACACAGGCACCACAAGCCTAGCCCTGACAACTGATAACCAGCTTTTAACGCACCACTGCTGTTCCCTGTGAGCTAGCAGACGCATGTCGCGGATCAGAACTACGCTGGACAGCGTCACCAAGGCGGTTGGCAGCACTGACCTCATTTCCAGGTTCTCCCGTCTCAAGCCTAGCAGTGCTACAGCTGGTGGAACCAATGCAGACAAGGTTCTGGTCAAAGCAGAGCCTTTAGCCTCCAACAATACAGCCACAGCCACACCAGCTGACACCGGGGAAAACACCATGAAACCGCCAGAACAAGACAAGGAGAAAGTAGTGGAGGAAGAGTCAGACAAGCAGCAGCAGCAAGTTCCAGAAACACCTTTTGTTGCCACCAAGATGCCCAAACCTAGTCTAGCAGCAGCAGCAAGTGCATCTGTCGCAAGCTCTTCCTCGACTGTGGCCAAACAAACTTTGCAGCTGTTTCACCCAGCAGCTCTCTCAGCTAACATGGATGAGACCTACAGCACTCTGGCTAAGCATGTCAACACCTACTTTGGCAGCAGCACACACAATCAGGGGGAAGACTGCTCTGACACGCCTCACCATCAGCAGCAGAGCAAAGGGGATGCTCCTGTTTCTGAGCCTGTCGTCATCCCTGTGCCTCAGTGTGCCGGAGAACACATTCCGGTTTTGTCTCCAGTGGCAGAAGCTAAGTCTGTTGAAACCACTACTACCTCTCCACTCCCTACTCCTCCCCTGGACAAAGACAGCCCTCCAGAAGGGGCGCCCTCCTCTGATACCCCAGCAACAGAAAGTGCAGCTCAGCCTGCTCCCGTGCCAGCTACCTCTCCTAAGAAAGGCTTCACCCACTATTTGTCCTACCCTCGGCCCAGTGTTCAGGCGTTCGTTGGCAGCTACATCGCACCACTGGTCCCGAAGTTCAGTCGTGATTCTAAAAGCATCACAGTTGAGAAAGAAAAGTCTCCCTCATCTGATGCGGAAGAGGATGGAGAGAAGCCAGTGGAGAAGACAGAAAGTGAGGACGAGAAAACCGAGAAGGCCAGGCAACTGCTGCTTACTCAGAGAGAGAAGGTGTCAGCTTTATTGCAATATTGGTATCACTCCAAAAAAAAATGTTTATTGTCAATAATTAGGGATGTTTCACTTAATACAACTGCCAAATTAGCAAAAGAACTAAAGAACTATGACTTATGACTTCAGTTATTACATCAATTTCATACCATGCAGAGATGGCAGGTGGGTATAGAGGAGGAAATCGCTTGTCTCAAAGCATAAAATACCTTCTCTACCGTCTCTCTCTTCATATCCAGCATTGAGATTAATAAAGATTTAATAAGGGGAATCAATCAGGGGTAGTGGTTTATACCTAGATTCACCTCTTATGTGTAGGCCTACCACATGAAAAGAGGAAATATCTGTAATTTCACGCATGCAGTGTACATTGACTGCATTGTCACTATATTCTTGTACATCCCTCGTCTTCTCATATTGTAGCATTTGCTATGAGGAGTAGTGGTGTGGCCAAATTAACAGACAGACTCCTTTTATCATAAATCATACCTGGACAATGTGGCAGAGTCCCGATGTTAAGAGAGTGTTCATCACTTTTTGTACAGTCGATTTACTGGGATATATTCTTTATTTCAGATTATAGCCAGGGTGAGTGTGGATAACAGGACCAGAGCTCTGGTGAAAGGCCTGCACAGAGTCACTGACGTCAGACTCCTCACTAATCGAGTAGAGGAGCTCAGCTATCACCTCCTGGAGTTCCCTGAGACTCGAGGTGTGGCCATTAAGGTTTGTGTGTGTGTGTGTTTTTCAGTATGTACTGTATGTGTTCAGGCTGCACGATATTGCCAAAAACAGAAATTGTTTCCCTCACTATTTTGATGTCAGTAAGACAGATTTTTCTCCATAATTCAGTAGCTCAGTGTGTAGAGATGTCTGGATGCAGGACAATGAGTTTCCAGTGCTTCCAGATTAGATTAGTGTGAAGAAAGATTTACTGTATCATGCATCTTTAGTTATAGCCTCGCTGTCTGTGTGCTCTGGTGGTTATGATGTAAGATTATCAGTGACTGCGATTGCTTTTATGTGTTGCATCCGAAACAGCTCAGCTTCATATCAGATATTACTTCCAAGAAAAAAATGGAGCTCTTGTGGCTGAGGAATTGCCTTAGTCAATATGTTGTGCTTTTTTTTTTGTCAGTTGTCTAGAGCTATTTGTGGTGCAACTGCTGCTCTGTTCAATCAACTTAAGCTCTCACAGCCACAGTAATTCCTCCCTGTATTATACTCTGACTTACAGCAGAGAAGCATAAAATCAGAATCTCATTACTGGCCCCGGAGGACTGTAGGCTTTCAGTAAATAAACAAACACACCACTGTCACTGAAAATAAAGGCAGTATGTGCACTCTGATATTATTTTTGCTCTCAGTATCAGAATTCACAAGTCCTGTGTTTTCTTTATGGATTTGCTATGTAGATGACACAGGAAAAAGAACTTAAAATAGTCTCTTAGGGTGTTAAGGTTTATGTCCTTCAACTCCTGTGCAAGTCTACTTGCACAATTCATTCGTGCATTAAAACGCTTGTGCCTGGTTTTCCTGACTCTGTTGCACACCTCTAGGAGAGTGTACTGCCCTGCCTGCTGCGATTGCGCCAGGCTAGAGATCTTCCTCTTCAAGCTGCTGTCCGAGAAGCGCTGGCCCTGGTGGGCTACACTGACCCAGTCAGAGGCAGAGGGATTCGGGTGCTGGCTATAGATGGAGGGGGAACAAGGTGAAGCTATTCTGGAAAAAATCTATTTTAGAGAAGACGTCTGTGACATTTTCATAATTAATAAAGCTTTGTTATTAATTGCTGATTGATATAACACAATAGTTATTCAACCTGTACTCATTTCATGAATATTAACAGTAATAGTGCCACTAGAGTCAGTTTTGTGCAGACGAACAGTACATGTGGTACCTGCAGGAACCTAAATGAAACATCATTTTTTCTTGTAGATTTATTCTTCTTGTTTGTTTAAGTAATGATACAAAGATAAGATTAAATACCTGTGACAAGATTAAATCACATATTAGAAGGGATATTGTGATCTTACAAGACGAGACGTGCTCAGTTTTTCAGTGGAAAACCAAAAGCTGCCGCTGGTACTAAACCATATCCAAAGTTGTATATGATTTAGTACTGAAACTTCATGGTGCCTCTTCTCAACTCAGGGTGACTTATCAAGAATTTTCCTCAGTCAAGTGACTTCATATTGACAGTCACTGAGTGGCATGCCTTACTTCAAGGTGCTGTCACATTGTTCAATAAATGTGCTGAATTGTACTGAAATACAAGGCTATGGTTAAATAAACTTAAACACAGAATTAAAAAGTACAGCAAACCTCTTCCACTGCAGGGAAAACTGGACAAGGCCACCGCATCTTGTTTATAACAATCAGCCAAACATTATAAATTAGTTTTATGTCATTCTAGTTGTTTAATGTGTGTATTTTGGTTGCAGAGGACTGGTGGCCCTGCAGACTCTCTACAAGTTGCAGAACCTGACAGGCAAACCCATCCACCAGCTCTTTGACTACATCTGCGGAGTCAGCACAGGTACTCTCCTACCACTGTTTGTCATAACTCTGACTCATAATAATTAGAAATAGGGAGCAATATATAAGCACGTTCCAAACATACAACATTTTTGCACTGATGAACGATCCCGTCATTGTTGTAATGAGCTGACAAGTGAATTCATTGAAATTCAGCAAGAAGGGAAGTAGGAACGTATGGCATGGTCACTCAACAATAATTTCTTTTTGAATGTTACTTTGCAATTTTTATTCAAACAGACAGAAAGTCTGGGGATTTGAACTGGTAACAAGTTAGAAGTGCCTATCCTTAACCTCTAAGCCAACACATCCCTCGCTGTTTCAAACAAAAAGGATTTAAGGATCTAATTTGTCTTAATGCAATCAATTACCCCTCAAATCACACTAGCAAATCACATTCATTTGTCTCTCTGCCAGGGGCCATCCTGGCCTTCATGCTGGGGGTGTTTCAGATCCCCCTGGAAGAGTGCGAGGAGATGTACAGGAAGCTGGGCTCGGACGTCTTCAAGCAGAATGTCATCGTCGGCACTGTGAAGATGGGCTGGAGCCATGCCTTCTACGACAGCGAAGTCTGGGAAAACATCCTGAAGTCAGCCTGCACGACTCTATCTTTGCTTTATTTCTGTCTCACTTTCTTTTATCCTTTTCTTCCTGCCCGCTTCCACCCTTTTCTGTTTTTTCTCCTTTATCCCTCCATCAGTTCCTTCGTGTCTTTTTTTATTCCTTTCTGCTTTTGTTTTTTTGCTTACATTCCTTCCTTCTGTGCACTTATATCAACTAATTTCAGCAGGGCTGTTGAAGTCAAATTTGTCTTAAGCTTATCTTTTTATTTTTCTACAGGGAAAGGATGGGTGAGGGGCTTATGGTTGAAAGTGCCAGGCACCCAAACTGCCCTAAAGTAAGCACTACTTATTTTCCGAGCATTTTGGTATTCACCTATTTGTCCTTCAGAAATGAAACGGTGTGTGTTTCTGTTAATGTGATAACTTTATTTGGCCACCAGGTATCAGCAGTGAGCACCATTGTGAACAGGGGTCTGCCTCTCAAGGCCTATGTGTTCAGAAACTACAGGCTCATGCCAGGGGTGAGATCTCACTACCTTGGCGACTGCAAACACAAAATGTGGCAGGCAATCCGGGCCTCATCTGCTGCCCCAGGCTACTTCCAGGAGTTTGTGCTGGGAAAAGACCTCCACCAGGTATGAAAATGAAAGGTCTTTACTTATTTCAGTTCTGCTGTTTGAACACACTCTGTAAATAGTAAAATATAGAAACATTGACAGTTTTGTGCAGATTAGAAAAAAAAAACAAGTGCTTGAATGTTATTCTTTTAAAAGCATAAAATTTTATGCATGAGCATAAATGTCACTCAGCTCAACATAGGCATTAAACCAAAACAAATTTTGAATAACAGAAACTGATTGACAGATGGTAACAGTTGTGATAACAAACCTCAAGGAGGAACATGCCATCACAAAATATTACAGATGATAACTGAGGTAAATAAAAAATTAAAAAAAGATTTTTTTTCCCCCACTGTCATCTCCTGTCAGTATTACTGACTGTCACAAGCACTCGTTTGCTCTTTGAAAATGTCAAAGCTTCTCTATTCTTGTTAGAAAATAAAATGATTGTTCACCCATGGGTAAGACAAGGTAAAATTAGAATTACAAGAGTTCCCCTTGAAAATAATCTATTCTAACTTAAGTATTTAGAGGCTGTTTTTGCCAGACCACCATAGTGTTAAAGGACTATGCAATATTATCCTCAGCTGTAAAGTGAAATATAACAAAATACTCTACTAAACATTTACATTAATCATGGCAATGTCCTGTCAAATAATCATTAAAGTCATCCTCTGAGTTTTATGTCAGCATTAACAATGACCTACGTCACTCTGCCGGTCTCCTCAGCCGCATCTCTCAGAAGGGTCCTACTTTAGTGTGAAAGAGCAATTTCCTTGAAGTCTTACCAATCAATACCCTTCCACTCTGGTGCTACATTTTCCTAAGAGTCTACGCCAAGGAGACATGCCTTTCACATGGTGAGTGTGCACGTGTGTGAGCATCTGCACGTGTTTGTTTCACTGTTTACATCCCCTAATCTTGAAGGCAATCTCCTAATTGCACAAACATCTCTGTTGGGACTCGGGAGGAGTCTGACAGAGAAAGAGAGAATGAACAAAGAGAGAGACGCAGAGGGAAAGAGAGGCCTTCGTCCCTGTCTGTGCCCCCCACATCAAAGTCCTCTTATGACTCAGTTTGCCTTCCTGGAGAAAAATGGGAAGAGTATCTGATTCCCCATTAAAAAGAATATCTGATATGGCTCTTGTCAGTAAGATAATCTTCATCAGGGCACATTTCAGGTGGCATACACTGTGGAAAGATACACCGTATTTCAACAAGCAGTCGTTTAACCCACTACTATTATCATGGTAACTGAAATGCCACTACTATAATACTATTATGAAGGATTGAACTCGTATAAATTTGAACTGTGTGGTGCTTTCACTGAATGTGTTCTGTAAGCTGAAATTTTATAGAGGCATCACTTCCAGAGTGTGTGAATGTGCATATTAAAATGAAAACGTGAAAGGAACAAGGATTGTAACGATCAGAACTGCAGTCTGCATCATGACAGTGGACTGCTGCAGAATTCAACAGTGAGAACACCTGAAAATATGGCAGTGAATTTCAGTCCATTTAAACTCAGGTTAAATCCCTTTGCCCATCCTCAGATGTGGCACCCCATCGCTGTGGTTTTCACTCCTGGTCCTTACCACACAAAAAATGACTGGTTTTCTCTCCAACAGGTAGGTAATTGGTGGTCCCTTATTTGACAGCTGTACTGAAAACAGCGCCCCGACAATTGAGATTGAAAACCACTGCCTTAGTAGAAGTGCATTGATTGAGCAGACTGCAAGGAAATGGCCCATCAGCACTAAAATAGTGGTGTGAAGAGGACCTCTCTGAGATGTGGCTGTGGAAATCAATATGTTTCTCTCAGGCATTGTTAACACTGTTGCACAATTGAGGTGAGGGTTCCCGCTTTTTGCAGGAATTCTTTTGCCAAGATATTTTTGTGATATATTTTTTCATCACCACAGTTTCCATGCAGTGGTGCTATTTTAGCCAGTAGATGCCCATCACCAGCTGTGTGCCCTGCATAAGTATCTTAAGCAAGATAATAAACTCCTACCTTGTCATTGTAAGTCATACTGGATTGCAGCTGCATAACTAAGATGTAAACATAAGGGGCCTGCACTGCAGTTGGATACATGATCTCACAATGCCTGGACAAATGTAGAATGTGTTAACATTAACCAGGGACACAGTGTTTTAGGAAATGGATGCTAATCTTGTTTCTGTTGAGTCACTGTTGGCTGTGGACTGTGAGAGCTGAGAGAGAGAGAGTATGTGTGTGTGAAAGAGGCACACACACACACACATTAAACGGACACTGGCTGGTAGGTTCAAAAAGTAGGAAGTCAGTCCGTCAGAATCAAGCTGCTTTCAACTAACTGCACATAAAGGTTTTCAACCTTGTCCAGAAGAGTCATGTGTGTTACCTTCCTTCCTCTTGCGCAGGGAGGAAGGACACACACAAACACACACACACACACACACACACACACACCTGCCTGCATGCACCAACAGCCTGACTCATGTAAATAGAAGCAAATCGGTGAGGAACAATCCTTTGTCCTGTTTCTCTCTAAATATCATTTTTTACTTTACAGTTTTTCAGACTAGAGATGATCTTAAACAAAGATTTGGTTCTTATGAATATATTTAGTAACAATTGGATTTTTATTGTGTGTGCATAGTCACTGAGAAATCATATTTGACTCAAAATAGCCATCTTTTGGTTTACACCATCTCCACAAACCACTAATGGGGAATATGTAGTGCTTTCACCCTTACCCATCTGATCACTGGGAGTTTGTAATGTGGCATTTTAAGGTTATTCACTAATTATAAGTCACTTAGGATAAAAGCATCTCTAAATGTCTAAAATGTAGGTGCAGAAATATCAACATTGTTATTTACTTGTTAACACCATGATCTTTTCTGTTTTGGTTCATAAATAGTGGCCTGCCCTCTGGGAACGGCTCAAATAGAGAAGTTTTAGTTGTTTGTGTAATGTGTAAAGGCTACATGCCTTTTAGATGCTCCTTATAGGCAGCAACTAGGCTTAAGCCTTGGCTTCATTTTGATAACCTACTTTCACAAAATTAGCCTTGTTCCTCCATCTAACAAGAATTTTTTCTCCTCTGAGATCTCGTAAGACAAGAGCCCCGATACACAGCCTTTACAATGTTATAGTTAATACCAGACCCTAATCCCTAATCCCACTTTGCATATTTATGGATCAAAGCTGTGATTCTCCAAGGCAATAAGGAGTAAAACAAACGGCTGACTAGTTCTAGCTATTGATCAGCCACTTTTTTGCCCCCCCCATCCTGCCACTTTTGCTTCTTTGTCAGGCAACTACATTTTTAAAAGAAAGGATCTTGAAATGAGGTTTGGTTACTCCCTAAAGAGGCGAAGCACCTCAACAGCCACAGGTAAAATGTACCCGCATCTGGCAGATGGCTAATGATAATGTGTTGGATTGATGCTGGTCCCTGTCTGCCTGTGCATGTCCCACAGTCTGCACCATCAGTAGTTCTATGGACTTTTATTAGCTTGTTAACAAGGCAGCAAGGTAATTTAATCTATTGTTTACCGGACTGCTAGCCCCTGCAAGGCACCTAGTGATAGTTACATGTAGCTGACCTTTCCCTGGTTAGCTAGCAGAGTGACAAACTGGCATAATGTAAACACAAAATTGACATGATTTATGAGAGATCAGTGATCAAATCTCAGAGTTGTAAGTTAAGAAATAAATTGCTTGTTCTTAGCCAGGTTGCTAAGGGTTGAGGACCATCTTTTTCGATAAAAATGTGATTTTCAGTATCTCAGTTTGGCTTTTGGTTTCTTATTACTTCGGCCATATCTCCCATTCGTTTCTAATGCAGATACTCTCCTGCTGCCATTTGCGTGTGTGTATGTGTGTGTGTATGTGTTTGTGTGGTTGCATCTTTGGGTTCTTATTCACATCTCTGTACCAGAGATATGTTTAGAGTTTTTTTCCCGTGAACGTTTGGAAAAGAGATGGATGGAAAGATGGACTGTGAGCGAGTTATGTGTGTTGTCCTCTACATTCCTCTTGGAGCTGCGTGGTGTTTCTTCGAACATTTGATCTACAGTTGCCACCCACCAGTCTCACTGCCACTCGAGTTTTCGGCGCCAGCGGTGGTATTTCTCAGGGGAGTTCAGCCATTGCAGGGGATCAGAAAACACACACACGGAGGAGAGAGACTCATTCACAGACTTAATGTAGAGATGGAGGTGACCTATTTCTCTGCTCCGGGTTCTTCATGGAGCAATCCATTGGCAATGCCCAGGGATTTGCCTGCATGAGGATGCTGTCTCAGTCTTGACTTTGGTACTCAGCGATTTACATTTCAGCCGCATTTCCCACAGTACAAATATGAACATTGCGAAATTGTTTTAATAAAGTCATGACATCCCTACAGACTGTGGTTACTGAGGCATGCTATAGTCTTGGCACTTAGCCCGGGATTAGTTTCGATGGCATTTCATCACCCATTCCAGTTAATTGAGTGTGTTTGTGTTTTTTGTGTTGGGAGTGGAAAAAGGCATTGCCTCATTGGGTTTCACTGATTCTGGTGTGAGAAGTCGATGGTCAGAGAAGAGACTCCAGTAGCCTAAATAGTGCAGACTGATTTTGTTAGGTGACATCTGAGAAAAATTGGATTATGGTGCTTTAGTATGATGTGTGTTACATTTTCCTAGGATATATCCAGGATGACATAGTGGTGTTGATTCCTCACACCTTAAAGATCACAGGATTGAAGCCTATCACTTTCTGAGCTCCTGGTTAAGGGCTTGAGAAAAGTAAACACATCTACCAGTTATTCCCTACTGTTTTTTTTCTGTCATTGGTTTTACCAGTGGGCACTCATAGTAAATATAGGTGGTTGTGCTGGTTTCTCTATTAGTTGTTGTTTACTGACATTTTTATGGCTATTCAGTGTTTGTTTCAGTCCAGAAGGGGGAGCGGATTTAAGCTGTTAGGATATTTTTCTGCTTGCCACCCCTGCAGAGAAGTGGAAATAACCTTTCCCCTCCGGTCTACGGGAGGGGATTGGACCTCCTGTGCGCCACACTCTCCTACACAGATGACCATGAGTAGATTATTGTTTTAGTGGATTAATGCTAGCCAAACAAACTCTGGATCGCTTAAAGGCCCTTCAGTGGTTGGATAGGGTCCAAGACTGGACGTGGGACAGGGTGAGAAAGAACAGAGGAGCACCAAACCAGTCCATTCAGCCTGATTTTCTCCTTTCCCGTCAGTGCATGACTCTTCCAGGCTCACACGCTCATCCTGGAACGTTATTTGGTTCCAAAAAAAATTATAGCATTAGTGACAGACATTTTTTTCCTGTCTGTTCCCGGGCTTGCTTTGCCTGTGAATAACGGGAATTGAAGAAGTGCTCTCTGTGTTCAGGAAGTGGGCAGTGGCTTCTCTCGTATGTGCCAGAGCAGGGTGCCAATGCAGCACATCTCTGGCTCAGGAGTTTCCATCCCCTGGTCTAACTCTGCAGCCCCAGGTCCAGCTCACCTCATTTGTCCTCACAAGGCAATGTTCACAACAAGCACGAAATATTAAAAGATCAAGCACATGCTACACATATAAACGGTTATCTACGCACACATACTTAGCCTTAGTAGCCTGGATTTCGAGAGAGATTACATTTTTATATGTGCTTTTCTATCATGAAAATATTTGGCTGGTGGAATGGAGAAAGTGACTGCCAAGATCTGAAATCCATCATCTTCAGTGGTTGCTGGATGAAAAAGCAAATTTCCTATCCCGCTGCAGTTATCTTATTTTGAGTATTTTTTGCCCTTTGGCGACAAGAACTTGCAGGCTGGCTTTTGCTCTTGCACACACACACATAAACACATACATTATTAGCTGTTTACACATCATTTGCAGTGTACTTGCAGGGTACAGTGCACTTAAATTATGTCCGCGTAATTAGTAGGTATGAAAGCAACAGTGAAAGTTGTCAGTCATGTCATAAGCACCTTCTCCTGAGCTTAATGTTACCATTGGCCGACATACCTTTGATGTTAATCGTATTGTCTGTTTTAGAGGCTGCTGTCTAGTTTATGAATTGGTTTTTAAGGATTCCTGACTGCCAGGTACATCATTTATTTAGTAATATTTTGCTCACATACTAAAACCTAACAAGGCGTATGCATTTAGGAGCATTTTTATGGCATGAAATGACTGAACACTCATTGTCTTTTCCTTTTTGCATTAACATCATGTCTCCCGCTTTCCTTTCTTTTGCTTTTATCCCCTCTTTCCTTTTCATTCCCTTCCCGTCCTCTCCCCTCTCCTCTAGGACGGAGGTCTCCTGATAAACAACCCCACAGCGTTGGCCATCCATGAGTGTAAGTGTCTGTGGCCCAACACACCAGTGCAGTGTGTGGTGTCTCTGGGCACCGGACGTTATGAGACGGCGGGGAAGAACAGCACCACATACACCAGCCTCAAGGCCAAGCTCACCAACGTCATCAGCAGTGCCACTGATACTGAGGGTAAGGTTACACAGCGTTTTGTGTGTGTTTATGTGTGTGACTTCCCACATCTGTCCTTTTGAGTGGGATTAAACCCACGCAAGGTTATTTATAAACCTCAGATTAGAGGCGTCACAGACTATGTGAGGCACTGCAGCACAGCAAGTGTTGATGCAGGGTCTCATCACAGGTCTGGAAAACCTTGAAACCTTAAAATTAATCTCATTATTTCCATGTCCTGAAAAATGTAGGAATCAGGAGACAATTGTTTTGTGGTCCCAGTACACATATTTGATGTTGCTGTACATCTGTTGTAATTTCACCTATTATTGTGGTACTTGTCACACATATTGATCATATTGTCATTTGTCCAACCACTGTTGGCAAATATTACATTGAAGACCGAACAAAATATAAGTGTGATATTACTTTGACAGCTGAAAAACACTTTGGTTTCAGCATGGCCAGTTTTGTCAGTTGACTCGTTTGATTGGCACTTTATAAACGTGGATTCTGTTCCTTCTCGCAGAGGTGCACACCATGCTGGATGCCCTCCTGCCCCCCGACACCTACTTCCGCTTCAACCCCTACATGAGCGAGGACATCCCATTGGACGAGAGCCGGCGGGAGAGGCTGAACCTCCTCAAGACCGAGGGTGAGCGCTACCTGGAACGCAACGAGGCCAAGCTGAGGAAGGCGGCCAGCGTGCTGAGCCAGGAGAAGAGCGCCATTCAGAGGCTGGCCGAGTGGGCCAAGCTTAAGGCTGACATGTACGAAGGCCTCCCCTTCATCTCCAAGCTGTAGGGGTCAGTATGTTGTGTGACCATAAGAAGACCTGGCCTGTAAAACTCCTGAGACCAAGACCTCATAGTGAAAAAGTCAGAAGAGAAAATAGAGCAAATTGGTTAGTCTGCTGTACCTGTGCTGTTTGGTCATTCATTCCTTTTGGAGAATCCACAGCTACAGCTACAGCTTCCAGAGGCAGTTTGGAATGAAGTACCAAATCTCGCCTTGATTACAGTTTGATCGTCATGCCGCTGACACACAAAGGACAATTTAGGAACTAGGACTGATTTCAAAAGGAGAGACATAAAAAGTGTGAGGTAAGTGATGTGAGATGAATTGTTTATGCCCTGTGTAAGAGAGTATGTCTCTCCTGAGACAGAGATGATATCCCCTATGAATATAGTTTGGCAAATATTGATACTTTATGAGGAAATCATAGATTTGATTGATCAAAAATAGGAATTTCCTGTATGTGTAAGTAAGTTCATGAGTTAATGAATTGACAGGAACTGTTTTTTGGGTGATTTGGCTGTGGAGCACACAAGGAAGGTACTTGTGGCAGGACACATGTCAGTGTTATTGGCAATTTATGCCATTGTGATAACTATAGATTTTTTTATTCAAAGTAATGCATATATGACTGGTATTTCAAATACACCTCATTCCCGGTAACTTGAATGCATTGGAATTAATTTCATAATTTAATGGAGGACATCAACAGGACTGCCTATTTCTAACACTGTACTGAAAAAGGACTTCATGCACTTTGTAAAATTATAGTCTTAACTTGTTAGGATGGAAATGTAAATAATGATTTAAGTGATAATCAATTGTTCAAGTGTTCTTGGTTGAGTTAAAGAATATAGCATAACAAAAGCACATGCTTTTTCTGAAGAGAAACACAGCTAATTCTTGAGTTTTATTGTCCTCAAATGTAATAGTGGCGCTGGCCACACTGTAATTCACTCTGATCCCTTGGATGAAAAACAGTACCGTTATTGTCATGGTGAAAAGCATGCTCTGCTCTGTCTGAGCCATGTGCTGTGGACCAGGAGTTATTTCTGGGGGTTGACAATAAGACGTTTTTTGCACTTACCCCTGAGCATGTTCAAACCTAATTCCTCTGCCTCAGCTAATGTTAATGTACCTTTCACTTTATAACACTTGACACACTTTTTTAAATTGTGAGAACTAACCCTAACTGCCTTGATTCCTCTCTTCTTCAGTGCTTGGTGGAACTAAACCTGAAATTGTTGTGAAAAAATAAAACTTGGTTTCCAAAACCCATACTTGAATTTGATTCTCTTCTGACCTGTTTGACTTTGCTATTTATATTATTCCAATAATATTAAGGTTAGTGGGCTGGAAAAATAGGCCAACCACAGAAAAATGTGTCATGTTGTTTGATCTTACTAATGTCAGTCTGCTGTCACATTCTGAAACCATAAACCTGACACACACACACAGTCAAATGAAATGCAGGGAGCTCCACAAAAGAGTTGTCACAAAGGAATGCAAAGTGTCCACGTATGATGAATTGTTTTTTTTTCCCTTGCATGCGCTGATTTTCTTCTTTGTTGTTTTCCTCCCATTGAAGATCCACAGAAATTCCATGGCACTCATTCCTCCCATTCACAGTGGTGTCGCCCCAATCAACAAGCATAATATGCCACTAGGAGGTATACCTACGAACCTCCAGGACAATGAAAGATGTCAGAAACATATAGAACAATATGCCAAGTATTTTATTTCATTCACTTGTCTGTCATTCCTCAGTGCTGGTTTGAAATCATCAAGTTTAATTGACTGATATGACATTTGCTGTCAGTGCCAGCTTGAGCCTCACCGTGATGTTTTTGGCTGGATTATGCACGATGTGGGAGGGCCAGACGTGTATGATCATGCCTAAATGACAAGCCCTGATTTGTGGCTGTGTCACTGAAACTTGGCCTTGTTCTGAAATGGTCCACTGGTGTCGGTGTGACAAATCCTACAGGTGCATGTAAGGGAAACTTGGAATGTGGCAGTGCGTTTGAAAAGGCATTCCTGACAGGAACAGGTGCATGAAAGCAACTGCACTGTTACCAAGGGCCTCTTAGATAGGACTGTAGTTTTAGTGCATGACAAACATGAGGTAGCCTGGGTGGGATAGTAAGGAGGTTTAGTATTTCTCCATGAGGTATGGGGAAAGAGATGGTGGGAGCACAGTGAATGTAGTGTCTGAATGTATAAAACGCTATGCTTTAAAAGTTAGAAAATCCACAATGCAAGAATAAAGCCAACTAGTATGAACATATTTGTACTTCCATTCCATGTTTATACCAGAAAGATTCCTCAAACTAATGACACTGCATCAGAAACAAATGAGATTATCTCATCACGCTGGCAGATTTAAAAAAAAAAAAAGACTTTTAACACCAAATATAAGACTAAATGCCTTGTTAACAGATTTCTTTGTAGTGATAACTGCTTCTCACCTTACACCACCATGTTTGACAGCAAAGCCTCCAAACCCAAGCAAAATTCAGGTTGACATTTATGCCGAAAACCCCATGGGACCCAGGGATAAGCTGAATGTTTGCATTAGCTGTCTGCATTTGAGTCAAATCAGGTTTGATTTGCAGATTTTCAAAAATCAGGGTGTCTACAGGTCCTTGCAAAGTGTGATCATGTCTTACACTCAATTTTTAGCAATATCACGGTTTAAAAGTCATTAAATAGTCTGAAATTTGAATTTAAGTGTCTTATTTTCTGCATGAAATTTACGTTGTCCATCATTTAATTTCTTGTCAAAATTTGTCAAGCTCTCCTGCATGAAAGTCAAAACTTTTGTTACCAAACGCTAAACCCATACCCCTGCACCTTTCGCACTTAATGCTACAGTGCTGCACAGATTATTCACTTTGGCACCTGTAGGGAGAAACTCCCCCGAATCCTTGGACTCACTTATCCAGAGTTATGTGTAAAACAAAAAAGTCCTTAAATTTATCCCAGCAGCAGCTTCTATCTAAGCTAAAGGAGGTTGTTGGAATCATGTAATCAATAACCAGCCATATTCCTAAATATACAGTGCTTATCATTACCATTGTTATTGTTTTGTCATTCAGTTGTTGCAGAAAAGGTCCTAAAAAGCACTAAATTTAATTCTCTGATACCTGTAGACACCCTGATATGTTGTTGTTAACAATTCTCTGGTTTCAGGTTGGGCCTGGCTCATATTTTTAGGCCAGAGTGAACTTTTACCACACACTGAAAGCCCCGGATACAACAGGCGTAATTAATGCGTTTCTGTGAAAGTTGCCCTGTCAAACACGGCACAAAGCGAGATTAAGAAACCTGTCAAGCTGCTCGAGGGGCTGAGTGTTGGTTTTGGGCTTCCTGTACTACTACAAGTGGAATGCCAAGCATGGCCGAGACAGATGTATAAGGTGAACATGAGATCAGTTTTCCCCTGAGAAGTTCATCCTGCTAGCTGCTGCTATTTCCTGTTGGTGTTAAAGAGTAAAAGGCCAAAGTGCAAAGGTTAAGTGAAGTCTGCCAGGCTGTGTTTAAGTGAAGTGGGAAATAAATAGTCGTGGGTCCGCGTCGTACCACTGCACCATTCATTTCTGCGTCCTGTGTGTTGTGTCAGGACGGAGCTGTCTGTCTCTCCTCCACAGCGAATTGGATTGTCTCGTCTTATGGTGTTCCCTAGCAACCGTTACACTTCCCAGCTCGTTTACAATCTCCTCAATGTATGTCTGCCCACGTTCGCCTAAAAATTGTTCCTGAACTGGCAGAAATATGTTATGCAATCAGCCTCTTTTATTTTGTTGCTGTTTTTTTTTTTGTCAGTTTGGATTCATATGCTCAACTTGTGAAATGGATGGTCAGACGTGATAAAAACAAGGAAGAGCATTTAAATATTCATACCCAGGACTGCAAGCTGTAATTTTCAAGACCATTCAGTTTGTAGGCCTACATATCATATCGGTCTAACATCTGTCAGCATGTACCATCTGCTTAAATACAAACATCAACCCAACACCGTGTTGTGTCTGAGCTATTTTTGGGAGATTTTCAAGTCGTCTCCGCTTGTTTTGTCATAGCCCTGCTTTCTTTGTGAAGGCACTAAGGAGATAAGACCAGGGAACATCAGTCTGTTTATGCTCACAAGTATACAACCAGCCCCACCCAATATGCATTCAAATGCACACGGTTATGTAACAAGAATCACCCCTCATAATCATAATAGGTGAATTTACAGAAGCTCCAGTGGTGAACAACAAATATATCCCTCGGGGTTTAGATGTGTTAGAGAGCAATGACAAGTAGGCGATACCGGAATATAGAAGGAGGACATAAGAGTGGATTCATGCCATCATTCGCCTCACAAGACAAGATCAGCCCAAGGGCTCTTTATTGGAGGAAGAAAATTCATATTCGCAGCATATACAGTAGTCAAAAATAACCCCGGCATTTTCTTCCTCACGATAACCCTCTTCTGCATGGTTAATCTCCAGCTCCGCAGCGCGAAGAGCCTCATACTCATCACAGTGAGAGGAGGAGGAATCACCCCGGTTCACGCTGGTGTTTCCCAGCCTGAGCTCTCTGACCAAGTTAGGGAGTGTGATGTGTAAACAATAACAGCAGAGCAGAGGGTCTCTGCTAGTCGTCAAAGTGACATTGTCCCACTATAATATATTCTGGCCTGTATAAACTGGTTGTAAAAGTACACAGTGCCCTAGATGAAGTTTTGAACAGAGCAAGTGCTGAAGTTGTTTGTTTAAAAATGAGGCATCATCCATTATTTGAAAAAAGTGGCACCGATTATATTCTTACTACATAACACAACACAAAATGATTTCAAATTAGGGACATCACAAGAGTAGATAGGTCAATTCTAAAAATTTTGAACACAATACTAATACATGTGTTTTTAATATTGGTAGTACTGAGTCAACTTCTCACTCTGCAACTTGGTGTTGCTATTCCCATGTAGCCTCAGCCCACATGTTTAAATAATGAAACACTCAAAGTTGCGGTCATGCTTATAGCACTGTAAATAAAAATGAGAGCAAATAATCACATCATTGTATTTGTTGTTCCAGCAGAAAAATTCATCCAGTTCCTCTGATGTGAAATTAGTATTTTGTTGGGCTGCCTGGTTTTCTGCTCGAAGGCTGCAGGCCAATGTTGCACTTATAACGGAATGCTCTTATTCCCATGCAACCCATTTGCAATGAAAAGGTGCAATATAAAATGATTCTAATACACAGAAATACACATCATCTGTACTGTATGTGCTACTTCACAGGAGACACATTGTACGCGTGCCCTTGCAAGCTGTATTTGGAAAGGGAACAAGAATAATGTTGACAGAGACTGGGAGTATTTCACACTCGACACTGGCATGTGTGTAATGTCATGCTGTAAAAAAAAACAAAAAGAAAAAAAACACCTGTCCATTGTTGCATCTCCTCATTGAAAAGAAACGGCAGAACAGTTTACACAGTTGTGTGGCTCTCCACAGATCTCTGCCAGGCAGTTAGGGAGCAGACACACACCTACAGTGCACACAAAAAAACACACGCCTTACTTTCTCTGGAACAACACTGGATGTGCCTGTTGCTGCAAGGTTTGCACAGCATGAGCTCAAATGTCAAGGTAAACATTAAGAGGTTTGCAAATGAAGTCATCTTGTTGTCTTTTCTAAGTGACACCCTTGGCGAGCTGGAATTCTTCCCTTTATATCACTATGTTTGTGCATCATCTGCATTTAATGGTATCTTTTACCTGTATCATGTCTGCCTGAGTCATATGAAAACTCATAAACACAATTGTCTCTCAGGTTAAAGCCCTTTTGGGTAAGGGAGAAGGCTTCATCACGAAAATGGCTCATAAATGTGACTTTGTCTGGGTCCCAACCTTCCCTGGGGGACTTAGAATCACTGGGATAAACAGCAAATGACTCAGTTGTGTGTGTTAATGCCCTGTGGACTGGCAGGGTGATCCTGCACGCGTTTATCATGGGTAAAAGAAAAGAAAAAAGAAAAAAATTATGCATGCATACCATTTTCCCCTGCACAGTGCTGGTGACCTGAAGATGCACGGTGAGTTGCAGATGAGTAGCCAATCCAAGCAATACAGCCCAGCTCATTGGTTTAATCCTTTCCATTACTTACCAACTTACCATTTACTCAGCCATCAGGTATGTGTGTGTGTGTCAGTGTGAGGTCATGCCAGCCTTTCGACAGGTAGACAAAGAAAGAGAAAGAGAGAAGTCGAAAAACTTATCGTGACTGGCGTGCAGCTCATGATGAATGTAGCTAAGGTCTGATGACTTTCGGACATGCCTGGTCTGTCCCAGGTTGAAACTGAGTGATATTAGGGGGGTGGGGGGGGATCATAATGGTGCAAATGTCAGGATCTGCCACTTCTGCTCAACTTAGCTCAGATGGTGATGTGGACTGGTGAGCCAGTAATGTAACATGCACTCAAGCGTTTGACACCAGGAGCTGTTGTGTGTGTGTGTGTGTGTGTGTGATTGTGTGCGTGTGTAGCCTATGTGTGCATGTGCCTACATAGGCCACCTGTCCTCAGTTGATGGCAGAGCAACACCTGTGTTACACACCATGCATCAGGGCCCCCAGAGAAGCCTACAGAACCAGCAGCTTACACCCACAATTTCCACCATTTTAAGGGTGGCAGGGCGGCACGGCAGGCAAGGGGACCGTCCTTCAACCTGAGGGTGCTTGCACCCTGCTGAAGTGTCCTTGGGCAAAACAATGAGTCCCTACCAGGTGCCTGTTCTGTAGCTGACCTCTGACCTCCCTGTGCAGGCTGCGAACAAAAGGTGACCTCTAAAATATTAAAAAAATATATATATTGCAATACTTTCTTTATTGTAGTGTGCGCTACATTGAATGGTTAGGTTGCTGCATGAATCAGTGATTAAATTAATAAATGTTCACGTTTGGTTAAATGAAGAAATACAAGCTCTTTATAAACTGTTGACTGGCAGAGATACACTATCAGTCACTATGGGGATATTTTAGTAATATTAGAGTGTTTCCGATAGGGGTAACACACGGCAGCCATTACGACAACAGTAGAGAAGCTACTCCGCAGTGTTATTGTTTGTTTCACACGTCTTCTCTGTCTGCAGGTCCCGTTGCTGCCGCTCATTAAAACGGGGTCGCTGCAGTTATGTTTTTTCACTTCGTTCTGCACCGGGCCAGTTCAGCGAGCCGGCCATGGAGTGAGAGGAAAAAAGAGAAGACGTCTCACTCTGTGCTTATCTCCGGGTACGAGAATTGTCACACTGCAGAGTGGTGCTCCCAGTCTATTGGCATTCAATTGCATTCTTTTGTAGATAGCTTTAGTTTAAACATCTAGGGTTAAAATGAAATTTTAAAAAAGTTTCAATGAAGAAGAATTAATGAACTAATAGCCCCCTCAAGCTTATTTGTATCAAAGACACAGAAACAATTTTGCAGGAAGAGGGGTAAAAACAGGGAACGTGATGGGAAAACAGTGGTATTCATGAGTTAAGAAAGGAAATTATACACAAAGGGGAACCTATTATTTATGGATTTATGGTAGTTTTAGTGAACGTGCACACCAGCCCAGTATTCACAACCAAACGCAAATAGTGAGCTCTGAGTTCACCCAAATGTGGCATTGTTTAAAAATGTATTTATTTACATATTTGATATATTTGGACAGAAAAAGGACTGAATTTGGGTCAATAAGCATTATCACGACTGTGAGCATGAGGTCAAAATTAGACCTTTAACATCCAGAATTAAAACGGACATAACGAGTAGGCTAGTTTTAAGGGGAAATAAACATGCATACAACTCTATCTGCAAAGGAGGCATCAAGCCACAGCCATGCTTAATAGGCTTGATAATCTATTCTAAAGTATCCCTTCAAGCTATACTTATGCGTCCTCTCCATGAGGCAAATTTTGCCGGTGTAGCGCGCATGCGTGAGTGTGAACACCCACTTTTGCAGAGCCGGAAAATGTGTTTCCAAGTTTTCGGTAACGAGTGAGTCATCTTCCGCGAAAATAGACGATCTTCGGAGCTGCTGGTCCTGGCAGCAGCGGGGAGCTGGTGAGGAGAGCGGAGGATCCTGGACCACAGCTTGCTGCTGCAGCGGCTGAGGGGGGGACGGACACACCGCTCAGACACGCTCCCTCACATACACACACACACACATACACCTCGTCATTCCCAACAGGCTCCAGACACACTCAGTGACAGGACAGGGAAAAGAGGCGGCTTACAACAGACGGTGAGTTTGGACTTGCTTTTGATCTTTTTAATCGTTGCATTTTTTTCCCCCCTCCCGATCATCGTTGCCTTAATTGTCTCGGCTGTGGCTGTGAATGATGATGTGCCGCTTGACGGTGGGGATAATGGTGCAGTGTGGATGTGTCAAGTCGCCAGGATGGCCGTCCAGTTGTTTCTTTCGCCATAGCAACGCCGTGATGTTGCGGATATTTGGGATGACCAGGTGTAAATATGGCAGTATGGGGGCGCCTTACGCGGAGTCGTGTTTTTATCCGGATCCCGATGAGCATCAAAGGCAGACCATTGCAGCCTTTGCACTCACTGCGCTGCATGCACTGCATCCTCAGGAGCAAACACCAAGCAATGCTTTTTTTCCCCATCATGAGGCAGAGGCAAGGAAACCGCGATGAATGAATTAATTGAATGGTTGCAGTAGCTTGGATACGTTATTGGTACACCGGCCGGTGTCAGGCCCACTATGCCGAGCAGATTATCTGATGTGGTTTTGCCAGCTGTAGCTCAATTCCTCTTGGTGTCATCTGAGGTGTTTTGAATCAGGCAGTAAATCCATTAGCCCCTGTTTTCAAAGCTTGCATGGCCTGTAAAGTAGAGAAATGAACAGGCAGCAGGTGTCTGTTGACCAACAAAGGACCAACAACAGCCCTCCATCCTCTATTTAATGATCTACATTTTTCATTGATTTTTCTATAAAGCGAAGCCAGTGGAATACCCTGAAGAAAAATCACTGTCATAGCCTATTACTAGAATAGTGGGACTAAAACCGTATCTGCGGTAGTGAGTTTACAATGACCTATAAGCATACTTCGGGGTGTAATTTAGCTCCTATAATATAATACTAGTGTTCCTGCAGGGGGGAAACAGTTTTGATATCATATTTGTATAGTATCATTCCAAAAAAAGTATCATAATATTGCTTTATTTAGCCTACAGTTGAAGAGAAACAGACAATGTAGACACACTCAGCACTCAGAGTTCAGATTAGGTTACAGGTAGACATAGCTGGTACAGAGGATTCATCATCTTTCATGTGTTGTCTTTAGAGCTGCAATGATTACACAAATAATCAATGTATTTGCCATGTATTAAATTGATCGCAGACTATTTTGATAATCGATAAATTGTTTTAAGTCATTTTTGAGAGGAAAATTCAAAATGATCTGATTTTAACCTCTCAAATGTGAATGTTTTCTGGTTTCTTTAGTCAAGTATGACAGTAAACTAAATATCTTTTGGGTTGTGGACTGCTGGTTGGGACAAAACAAAACATCTGAGGATGTCTCCTTGGCCTGTGGGTATTTGTAATCAACATTTTTTCATAATTTTCTGATATTTTATGGACCAAACATCAATTTTCAAGCCTCAACAGCACAGGGATCAGCCCTGTTGCCCTGTGGAGGATTTGCCATACCACCACAGAATCCCACAGGTGAAAAAGATTTATTACGCAGGGGGTTGTAAAATAGATATAGGGATCAATAGTGCAGATACTCCATAGGCCTAATAATTTACTGCAGCATAGCATTCAGCAGTAATTCTGGTTTGAAGGCATATGTTGGGGGTGCTGTGTTTAATTGTTGGAATGTATGATGACACATGCTGGGCTGTATTTTTGGTCCATTTGTCTGTGTCTATTGTAGAAACAAAACTCTAACCATGTTTACATATTTCTGAAGTAGAGGATCAGGTGTGTAAAAGCACAACAGCATCGCAGGTTGTTTAGGTTGTTTGTGCTGTTTCACACAATTTCACAAACAGGTGAGTTTTTTCGCACAGTGCCTGTCACATTTTGGTGCAAAACTCATGCAGATCATGCACTCCCATGGCATGGCATGGCACGGCATGATACCCATCATCTGCTGTGTATTGTGGGCGCCGTGGACACTGTCGCGAGCACTTCCCCCGGGACATAATGAGACATGACTTCAGTCTCCTGTGACAACTCCCCAGCCCCTGTCACAGCGGAGCCAGCGCTGAGGTATTACTCATGGCAGATGCACCGTCATTGTCACTCTCCCGCTCTCCCTTTTATCCACGGCCCATTAGGCTCCAGTCAGGTGATGGAGCATTCTTCTTTCCCTTATGGCTGGTCCTGGATGCATTGTCGTTTTGCCCACCGCTCCCTTAATGTGATGCCACAGTTTTTTTTTTCCCAGACAGTGGTGATGGGCAATGTTGCTTTCAGGCTGTTTGGAGATTAAGGTTAGGGCCAACTCCCTCTCAGATAAAATTGAAACTGCAACTCATCTAGGAGTGATGCAGCCTTCATTCCCAGTAACATCTTTACAGATTGAATCTTCCCGTGGCAAAGAAATCCCAGTTCCTGAGTTGACCTCAGCACGAATCATAGCAGGAGCTCAATCCCAAAAATCTTTACATCCAAGATCTGGTCTTTGAATGAGATTTCACTAGCAAACCTTTAAAGTTACTCATTTTTTTTCATGTTAAGTAAAAACACAATGCCATAAGTACACATATAATTGTTGCTATTATGACCCCTCCCTCCCTCCGCCTCCCACATGCTAGGGCCTAGGGTCACAATGAAAGAAAAAGAATGAACACATACAGGAAAAAGAAAACAGAAAAAAAATCAATAATTAATAGCAGTAAAAATGCCACTAATAAAAATAAATGAATGCACCTTTCACATTACCGCAATTTCTTTTAATTTTGTGCACTCAATAATTTTTTAGTAGCTGTCACAAATTATAAATGGATCTAAATATGCAATGAAAATGGAATAGAGGGATTTTGCAGCCAGAAACATGATTCTCTGTTATCTATAAAGAATGTAAAAAAATGAAGTTTATTTTCTCATTGACCCACAGAGGTCATGAAACTGATGCAACACATAAACAACCCCCGATTCAATGCACTCTCCATCTGAAGGTATGCAGAGTATCCCAGTCACAATCCATTCAGCCTGGGATTTTGTCTGTGTGTCCGTTTGGAAACCTCTTCCTGTCGTCGTTGCCCTCTTTCAGTTTTGAGTGGGGAAAGCTGCAGCCAAAGGAGTGCAGTTAGCACCGTGGATTCTTCTGTTTCAATCCATCCTGTGGGTTAATTAGCGTCAGCACCCGCAGGCGGATGCAGCGATGATGGGTGGGGTGTGGGTGTCATCCAAGATTGGGCAGCAGAGGTGCCGGTGG
>OMLB01024472.1:2647-17623 GCA_900302555.1 Myripristis jacobus
TCAAGCCGCTGCCGCCGCCGCTGTCAAAGCTCACCACCACCACCATCACCACCAACAGCCGCAGCATCAGCAGCAACACACGCACCACTTACCGCAGCAGCTGGACATAGAGCCTGACAGACCCATCGGCTATGGAGCATTCGGAGTTGTCTGGTAAGTTGATGGTACTACTTTTTCTTTCTTTTCTTTTCTGCAGTGCACACTGCATGCACATCTTGGTGGGATAATCGGTCAGTGGTTTTCAAAGTTGGTTCTGAGGATCTCCAGGGGGTCCGTGATGGGCTTCCAGGGGGTAAGGAGCAAAGTGAGGAAAAGTTCAGTGCCACTTTAATTTAAGTCACTACAAATTATGGTAGTGACTTGATGGTATGAAGATATAACATGTTTTTTAATCTTTCACCTTTTGTAGTGTTCAAGTATAGTTTGTAAGAGTGCATACACTCAGAGTTCCACCTGTACAATCTAATACAATCCATTCCCGCTGTTCTGGGTTTTTTTCCCTCCCTGCACTGTGTATCACTTGTTATCGTCAGTTTTTTTCTATATCTATATCCACTCAGTGTCCACTTTATTAGGTCCACCTGCACAATCTAATCCAGTGCAAGTGTTGTGCCATAAAATTTACTTTTCTGCTGCCTATAATGCTCAGGTTTTCTTGTTGTCACAGTAATAGAGGTGTTCATTCACTTCTGTTTGGCATTGAACTCATAGTTAGTGCTGCTGTTGGACTGGACTGCATTTCATTGAGAGGCGTTTCTAATATTCTGTCCCTCCTCATGTATATATATAGGGAGGACAAAAAATTAGAAACACCTCTCAATACAGTGTAGTCCAGTCAAGACCTCTGCAAACTACAACTTCAATGATAAACATAGAATTACATAAACACATTCTCCACATTGTCAGCAAAAACTGAACATTATAAATTTTGTTAAAAAGTAGAATTTATAGCAGAGCTGTTGACCTGAGCGGCGTTTATTGTACAGATGGAGCTGATCAAGCAAGCATTTACACATAAGAAATCCAACAATAATTCTATTATTTAATAATTTAATAATATAGTTTTCTTTAAGTCTAATTTTCTGGTAATTGTCTGTGCTTTTTAGGTGGTGCATTGAATAAACAGTAGTTAACAGTACAGTACAGTAGTGAAGCAAAATGAACCTGCACATGTTTCAATGTGATTGACCAGCAATTATTTATTTTATGTGTGTATTGTATTGTAACATTCAGGGCCGGGCTTAAGTTGCCTAATAAATTTCTACCATGTGATCACAGTTTTGCCCATGTTTTAAAGAGACATCAAGTGGATTTGCTCTAGCTTCAAAGGCCTAAACAATTAACCAGAAACTGATTTTTTTTTTTCCATAATGTGGTCGCGAGGACAATTGACCTGAATGTGGGGGTCCATTACTTAATGAACGTCAGCGTGAAAAGGTTTGAAGGCACCTGGAATAGGTGAATAACAGTGACTGGGTAGCCTGTTCCAGGAGTGAAAGTAACTAATCATATATCACATTACCCATGTTACTGCAGTGGAATAGCTTTTTTAAGTATACCTGTACTTTTGAGTGTTTTTTCAGTCACTAAATTTGCTTTTAGTGAAATACATTTTTGCTTAAGCATTGCTGCTGTATTTTAAATCCCATCCAATACAGAATATACAATTGGTTTTAAAAACACTGACACTTCACAAACTGACAAATTGTTTGCTTTCCAGTGATCGGTCAGCCGGCCAACTTGAGAAGACTCAGTTGGCATTCCTCTGTTGGTGGACTTCGTCTTTGTAACTACCAAATATTCAGTGAAAAGAATCTGCTTTGAACTTCGTACTCCTTTAGAATTTCATTGGAAAATGAATCATCTCACAAAGTTACTGTTTCTAAAAAGTGAACTAGTAACTTTTAGTCTGAATACATTTTAAATGAGCTATTTTTTTTTTTTTACATCTCCTAAAATTGATTTTTACATTAGTACCTTGCTGTAGGTAAAATATCAACATAGCAACAACTCCTACTCCAGTAGCAACTTGTAGCACTCATTCCATCGCTGTCTGCTGGTTAAAGAAGCTTTAAACTAGAGGGTTTCAATTTTTTTCATGTTTTGGAACTCCAAGCTGACCTTTATCAAGCCATTGATCTCAATTTGCACACACACAGGGAAAAAAGCAATCAGAAAACTAGCAAAAAAATTACCAGAACATTAAAAAAAGATGATCAAAGACAGTTGCAAAAAGGAAAAAAAGCAAGTAAAATAAAAATGGCAGGAAAAATCACAGTTCAGTTATTGCCAGACTGACAAATCTTTTGACAAATAGATTGAAAGTGGCAAGTTAAAAAACATATGAAAATAATTGCTCATGCATTTTTTTGAGTCATAACAATTTCGATTTCTGATAAATTAAATTATAGTGAAACTGAACATTTGGTCATTCTGCAGAGGGCTCCTGGGGGTCCTCAGACCCCACATCAACAAGACCAGGTCTAAACCCAGTACAGTGGTTCCCAAATCAGTCCTCAAGGCCTCTCTCATTATAAATTACTAGAACAACTTGATTTGTGACACAACGAAAGAAAAACTATAGAGAAAAACATTGTATGATAGTCGTTTTTCTACCGTCTTCATATTGCACAGCCCTGTCAACAGCTACATAAAATGTTGACTCTGACTTATTGTAAATTATAAGATGTTATAATATGTTAAAATTTATCACACAAAAGTAGTAAATCAGTGTTAGTATAATAAATGTGCAACAATTAAATCAGTGATGATAATGAGTAAAGAAATGTTTTGTGATGATCAAGTGTAGGCTCTACGTAAATAGTGTCGTGGTACCTAGCTTCTACAGCATCCCTCCAGGCTGGACAATTTATGACAAATCTGTGTCTTATTCATACACATTAAATTGCATTTTGACTTCACTGAGCCCCTAACATTTCATGTGAGCTTTTGCACCCAGAACCCAAGAATCTAGGCTACTCCAACATTTTCGCTCAGTACTACGTTTGGTTGCTGGGTGTAGGTCTGTCCAGTTGTTGTAAAGTTATTTCGCCCCAGCACAGGGACAGTTTTATCAAGAGACTTTTGGGGTTTGTGTTAAGTATTAAATGCTATAAAGAATTTAAACATAAGAAATTCAATCCAGCATCACTGATCTGACTGTTAAATTATTTTAATTAGTAGAAATGTAGTTTCCTTGTTATTTATTAATATTGTTATCTAATGCAGTTCAGGTCAACAGCTCTGCCATAAATTTTACCTTTTAATGAAGTTTATAACGTTAAGTTTGTGTTGACATTGTGGAGAATGTTTACATTTAATTCAGTGTTCATTATTGAGTTTATAGTTTACCAGAGGTCTTGTACTGGACTACATTGTACTGAGAGGTATTTCTAATTTTTTTTGTCCTCCCTATTTATATACATGAGGTGGGACAGAATATTGGAAACACCCCTCAATAAAATGCAGTCCAGTATAGCAGCAGCACTATGAGCTCAATGCCAAACATAGAAGTGAATGAACACCTCTATTACTGTGACAAAAAGAAAACCTGAGCATTATAGGCAGAAGGAAAGGAAGCTTTATGGCACAAACAGTTGGATTGGATTGGATTGTGCAGGTGGACCTAATAAAGTGGCCATTTAATGTGTGTGTGTATTTTATATCTATCTATATATCTGTCTGTCTATCTGTCTGTCTATCTGTCTGTCTATATTTGCAAATTACATTTTTTGCTTACATGCTAATTTCATTTAAACTTTTCCCCTGCAAATTCACTGGGTTTCTTTCAAAAAACATGAGAAAAGGTGATGCCTAGCTTGGCAGGAAATGACTCAAAAATTAGCAAGAAATTAGTAAAATATTTATTTCAAAAAATTACCAGAAAATCAGGAGGGAAAAACAGAATATTATGAACATAATATAAAACAATGCAAAAAATGTTTTTATAACTATAGTTATAATTATTAAAATGATACATTTACAGGTCAGATAGGTCATGCTGGCATCAGATTTATTTTGTTTAAATATTCCGGTTATGTTTTGCTACATTTAGGAAGAAATGCACATGCTGGTGCTTCTTGTCTTCAGGTGAATGTGCACAGTCTGTGTAAGAGTTTCTTGAATCCCACTAATCTCATGTCTGTCCTCTGTCCCAGGTCAGTGACAGACCCAAGAGATGGAAAGCGAGTCGCTCTCAAAAAGATGCCCAATGTCTTCCAAAACCTTGTTTCTTGCAAAAGGGTATTCCGGGAACTTAAGATGCTGTGCTTCTTCAAACATGAAAATGTAAGTAGATAGTATTACTGAAATTTGTGAATTTTTTCTAGTTAATAGGTTTTATGCCTTTTATGTCTTATTATTGTAATTAACAAGGTCTTATTTTCCATGTAAATAATTTATCTTATTTCATTTATCCAACTTTTGTTGTCAGAAGTAGCCAAGCTCTTCTCAAAGTCAACATTTCTGATGTTACAAAACTCTAAACCTTTTGCTGTACCTAATATGTTTTTTATGCTGATGTGCTTTTCCTGCTGGATTAACCTAACTCATTTTATATGTATACTGAAGTTACTTGTGCACAACAAACCAGATTATTCCATTTAAAAATGTAGAGCGAAATCCACAAGAAAATTTGGACTTACATTTATAAAAAAAAAAAAAAACAGAACTTGGGACAGGTAAGTCCTGTTTTCTAAATATAAGTTCTGCTTAAATTTATTTGGCTAAAGCAGACTTAGAATTATGTCATAGAATTATGTTCTGTCATTAACTGACCTTATTCCTTCATACTTACTGTTGTACTGTTAGACACTCTGTATTGAAGATGAAAAAGGCAACTGTGTCCTGGAAAATGTTTGTATTCCTGGAAATAATGTACATACTTTGAAATATTTCTTTTTGCTGAGAGCTTTCTGTCCAGAGTCCCTGCAACAGCTGAAAACAGTGCTCTGTTCAGCCTCAGTTTTAATACACTGTATGGACAAAACTATTGGACCACCTACACATTACACCTACTGGAGCTGGAACTCCAGTAGGTGGCATTGTGCTTGGTGATGTAAGGCTTGCAAGCGGCTGCTCGGCCATGGAAACCCATGCCATGAAGCTCCCGGCGCTCAGTTTTTGTGCTGATGTTGAGAGGAGGTTTGGAGCTCTGCAGTTATTGAGTCAGCAGAGCGTTGGCCACTTTTACACACTATGCGCCTCAGCGCTCTGCGACCCCACTCTGTAACTTTACATGGTCTGCCACCTAGTGGCTGAGCTGCTTCCACTTTGCAGTAATACCACTTACAGCTGATGGTGGAATATCTAGGAGGGAATTCAGTGAGCTCTTTAGAACGAGCCATTCTTTCACAAATGTTTGTAAAGGCAGCCTTCATGGCTAGCTGCTGGATTTTATACACCTGTGGCAATGAGGCTGAATGAAACACCTGGCCCAATACTTTTCTCCATATAGTGTATTATATTCTCCTGGCTGAGCATCCATAGTTCTCCTAGGTGTTGTGTTGATTTAACTTGCTACACCGGATGATATGAATACAAGAGGGCAACAGTGATTAAATAGATGGTAGTGGGGTACCATCACCAGTTTCTCTGTCAAAGTTTTCATCTTTGACATTATAGAAGTCCTGCCAAGTCCTGGCAGTTGCAGTAGGAGGGTGACTGATAGGTTTGTGGCCGGAGTTAGAGGGTATTAACTTGTGTTTGCTTTTGATATTATGGATAATTAAATCTTGAGAGTCAGTTCCTGAGAAAATGGAAATCATTAGCCATCATACATCATCAGCTACCTTGGTTTCAAGGACGTAACTCCCAAGAAGGTCCCCATGGACATGATATCCACACTAGGGGAGGATACCCCTCTTTACAGCATTGTAAACAAGTGGGCTGCTGAGTTCAAATGTGGCAGGGAGAGCCTGGAAGATTATTCCCATCCGAGAAAGCCAGTCACCACACAGGATCACAATACTATTCACGATATTGTCATGGCAAATCGATGAGTAAACAGGCGTGGTATTGCCACCAAGGTGGGTGTATCCCACAAACATATCCATGCCGCCCTCCATAGTGAACTCCAAATGTTCAATTTGGCAGCATGTCTGCTTGGACCTGACTAGAAACCGACTCAGCACAACATGTCAAGGGACAATGTTGCCATTTTTGAGGTGGTTCCCGAGAGTTTTCTGTTTGTTTTTTTTTACCATGGATGAAACCTGGGTCCATCACTTCCAAACAAATGAAATACCTTCTCGAAGAGAACAATCAAAGCAGTGGAACCGCCTAGGTTCTCTGCCTCCCTTGAAAGCAAGAAGATGATATCTGTAGACACGGTGATGGCCACATTTTCTGTGATTCAGAAGGAGTGCTGCTGGTGGACCACCTGGAAAAGGGTCACACAGTCACTGAGGCGGACTACACCAATCTCCTGACGCAGCAGTGGGAGACAATCCAGAAGAATCAGTGTAGAAAGATGACAAGTAGGGTGCTCTTCCTGTTTTTCTGATTTGGCATGCTCTGACCGCTACCCCTTCCCAAAGATGAAAAGGAGCACAATGGTCACCATTTCACCTAAGATGATGATGATGTTTTTGATGCTGTGGAAAACCTCCTAAGGTTCCAAGATGGTGGCTTCTACACAGAAGGGATCGATAAGCTCCTTGACCACAGGACCAAGTGTTATACTCTAACCTACCCCCGGTTTCCATGTAGGCAGTGGTCATCTAGGCTACCCCTCCAGATAACAAGCATTTCACAAAAACTGCTGTGCACAATGTCAGTGGAACCTGACTTTAGTGTAAAGGGTGATTTGTATGTGACAGCCCAGCTTGTATGAAGCTTGAATTTTTAAATCCAGCAGAGATTTCTTGTGCGTGCAGCAGTGTTGCAGGATCCGCTGTCCTGTGCTATATTCTGCTCAGTAGAAGTACAGTAATCTATTAATCAACTGCATTAGGCTGCTGTTAAGTGTCATTGGTCTTTACCCAGACTCATTTCAACTTATGGAATAGGAATCACACAACATCTTGCTGTCTCCATTATTGTCACAAAAATGCGGATAAGCATATTGGGATATTTTGGCCATATTGCCATAGATGAAGGAGGGAAAGTGCAGATTGGGCCGCATATTTTTGTCTGAACCAAACACAAGATGGGAGCATATTAACTGAGCCAGAACCTGAACCTGACAGGTATTCTTTTTTTGCGTCCAAACCTGACCTGAGCCCAAGATTTTGCTCGTTTATCGTTAGGTTACATTTACCGCCTGAAACAGCCTACGTGCTGCCTTCAGCATCATCACGTAAACTCTAGCGCTATACAGGAAGTTGTCCAGAACAGACAGTAGGTCCAGCATTTTTCACTAAAATAACGCAGAACCCGACCTGAACCCAAACATAATTTCAAAATTTTTCTCCAAACCTGGCCTGACCCGACAGGCTCAGGTTAGGTATCCACACTCTACTCTGGAGTGAAGGTCCACACTCTAGAGGGAGGAAAATGAAGCAAAAAAAGAGAAAAACCTTGAAATTATTAGTATTACACCAATAAAAATGGGATAGGGCCACCATCGCTACCAATTTTCTTATCCTGTTGTCACTTTTATAATGATTGTTTTAGTTTGAATTATAGAAAAAATATATATATGCATATTTCACATGCTGAAGTTGCACTAGGCCCTATTTTACAATGCTCTGCCACTAATTGGTCAGGTCATTTAAATCTGTTTATAAATTGCAGTAGACTAGATGACTTTCTCCCTTCTCCTTATTAATCTATACCCACATACACACCCTTTCTGTGGCTTCTGGTGAGTCTAACATGGTCTTAACTCTCTCCACAGGTACTCTCTGCTCTGGACATACTGCAGCCTCCCCACATCGACTACTTTGAGGAAATGTATCCTTCTCCGTTACAGTTGGCCAAATCTGCACCAAATCTTGGAGTACCTAGTTAAATCAGACTATTTGAGTCTTAGTTATATATAGAATATTTTTTTCTTAGTGGAGCAAAAAAGATACAAAAAATCATCAACATTAATGGATCAGAACACTGAACTCAATCAAGTTTTTGGTTGCTCTGTACCACACATACAGTCTGAAATTGGAGTCTGGAGAGTTTGATTTAGGATTTCTCTCATTCAGAATTTTTCACACAGTTTTAAAACCTTTGAATATAATTTTACACGGGTCTTCTGTAGCTTTTATATAATGACCGAGCCAAAAACCTTTTTTCTCTGCCAGTGTATTTATTACCAGACTTGGAGTACCCAGACAACAATTTTTTTTTTCGTATTCTTTTATCGTACAAACATGATTACAATATTTAATGGCTAATTAATGGCTAATAAATACTACTACTATTACTACTACTACTACTACTACTACTACTACTACTACTACTACTACTACTACAACTGCTACTACTACTACTACTACTACTACTGCTACTACTAATAATAATAATGATAATAATAACTTTATTTATATAGCTCTATTTGAAACAGCAGTTACAAAGTATTTCGCAAAATGTCAAACAAAATCTAGGTAAAGCAATGAAGGCTAAAATAAAATCAAGCCATATAAAACACAGTACAAAGCAAACAGTACTGAAACAGTCACATGAAAGACAAAGGCAAGGCAATTCCAATAGGAAAAAGAATCATTATATCATTATAAAGGATACACAAAGGTCCAAGGGAGTAAAACTGTGGGGAGACGAGCAAAGCTGTGGCGTAGTCCAGGCTTTGTAAATGGAGAAATTAAGCTGGCATAACAACAAACCAGCTCCGTGTGGCGCTGGTTTTCTGAAGACTAGGAGGGCCCAATGAACTTTGGTGGCAGATGATACCACCACCTGTACTATGAATTGTGACATCCCCTCTCACCAAGGACCTTCACTACATGTACAAAAGCATTGGACCACCTCCCCATTCCACCTACAGGAGCTTTTCTGACATCCCATTCTAAATCCATTAATATGGAATATGGAGTTGGGCCCCCTTTGCAGCTAGAACAGCTTTGACTCCTCTGGGAAGGCTTTCTACTGTGTCTGTGGGAATTTTCGCCTGCTCGTCTGGAAGATCATTTGTGAAGTCAGATATTGATGTTGGGCCAGAGGGCCTGGCTCGCAATCTCTGTTCTAGTTCATCCCAAAGGTGTTGGATGGGGTTGAGGTGCTTGGTGATGTAAGGCTTGCATGCGGCTGCTTGGCCATGGGAACCCATGCCATGAAGCTCCTGGCACTCAGTTTTTGTGCTGATATTGATGCCAGAGGAGGTTTGGAGCTCAGCAGTTACTGAGTCAGCAGCAGCAGCGTTGGCCACTTTTACGCACTATGAGCCTCGGCGCTCTGCGACCCCACTCTGTAGCGGTGGCATCCTATTACATTACTATTACAGTAACACGCTGGAACTCAGTGAGCTCTTTAGAACGAGCCATTTTTTCACATGTCACAAATGTTTGTAAAGGCAGACTGCATGGCTAGCTGCTGGATTTTATATACCTGTGGTGATGGAACTGAATGAAACACCTGAATTCACTGATTAAGAGGTGTGGCTCAATACTTTTGTCCATATTGTGTATTTCTTAGATTGTCGTGTTTTCTAGAACAAGGTAATCCTCATGTATTTTTGCGTCTGGGTGTAGCAGTCCACCATCAGCAGACATGTTTTCTAAAATCATCCTTGGCCTCCAGACAGGTTTCTAAAGCCAGGAGTACAGCAAACACAAATGATACACCTAACTCTCCAGACAATCCAGTTAAAAACTGTCACACAACTATAGCTATCAGTCAAGCAAAACAGTGTTACATAACTCATAACATCCATCCTGACGTACCTTGACAAAATGAAATGAAATGCATCAGCAGTGTCTTTCATAGCCTCTGTGATTTTTGGTTAATGTTTTCTTGGTTGAGTTTATTGTCTTTTCCTTAACTTTCCACTGGGCAGCTATGTGGTGACTGAACTGATGCAAAGTGACCTCCATAAGATCATCGTATCACCACAGCCTTTAAGCTCAGACCATGTCAAAGTTTTTCTTTATCAGATTCTGCGAGGTAAGTTGTTTTTGTATATTACTATTGTATTGTTTCCCAGATAAGTCCCAGTCCCAATTTTGTAGACTTTTTAGTTTGAACATTTCACCAGTGTTTATTCCAGTGAAGAATTGGTCATCTTAACACTTTTAGGTTTCAAGTGTCTGGATGCGATTGGTTTACTCTGTTTACTTTCTGTAATGACACAAACGTAAATCGTTAGTAGATTTTCAACATTTGATTTCTATTTTTATTAGGCAGTTCACCTTGGAAGTGGTAATAATTTAGGTAAATTACATTAATCAGGGACATCTGACATGTTCATAATCTTTCTGTAAACTAAATATTGTAATGGCTTTTTTTCTGGCATTATTAGAATGATTTTAGTCCGTTCATTTGGTACATCATGATTTGACCTTTGATGCATCAATCTAATCTAACATATTACCAGATACGCTAATGATTTCATATTTTTATAGTTTATTATGGGTAGTATAACTCACCTTACATAAGCAAGGCAAGGTTGGCACTCATCTTTGGAATTCCAAACCTTATCATAGTTTATTCCAGCTCTCCCCAAACAATCATAGTCTTCAGTTAATTATTCATACTCTATTGAAAATAGAGTTACATGTATGCTGCTTTGCATGGCCACGGTCAACTTTCTAGAAGTCGACCAAGATATTGTGATTGCTCCTAAAGCAGAAGGCATTTTTAGCCATCCCATTCCCTTGTATGATTTCTTGATCACCAGAAATAATTTTAAAATGTGATTTTGATTTTGTGATTATCAGTTGTTAGCATCAAAACAGAACTCTAATCCTATGAGAAGTCACTGCACATTTATGGCCTCCACTAAGCAATGCTTATTTTCGGGGATTAAAGCAAAATTGACCTCTGGTTGAGTGTTGGGTTGTATAATTACCTGGGTGTGACAAGGCCACGTGGTGGTGACATATCCTCATGAGTTACTCTGTGTTCCCTTTGGCTTCTAATCCAATCTAATCAATACTGTATGTGAGCAGGTCAGAATATGCCAACATAAACGTCCTGATCCACATTTTTGAGGAAACTAAATGGCTATTTTCTTGTTATTTCCCTGTTTGAATTGGAAAGGAGATTCAGCAGGTGGCACTAGGACATTTTTTTTCCTGATAATCTGCTTTTTGGTGTTTGCTTAAGTACTAAAAGTGTTATTTTGGGACACTAAACCAAAGTGAAAGCAATGGTTTGCTTTAAGAAACTGTGATTTTAAAAAATTACTTCTGTTGATAATGAAACAAGAATTACACAGAGTCATATTCATAGGAGAACACAGGAAACGCACAGGTGAACTATATTTAGCCAGACATACTTATATTTTCAACCTTCTCAATTTCTGTTAGAACCTATTGTTATGGTCTAACAGTACAGTCAATAATTCAGAAAGGGCTCATTTTAGTTCTTATTACTCCATCCATTGACTTTAATGTTACAGATGATGATGAACTAGTCAAGACAGAACTAGTTCAATATGTAACACCCTTCAGAGGGAAATCGTTTCGTCCCTCCATCTCATTGCATCATGGAAACATTCAGATTGGTATAGAGGTGGGTGTATGTCTCTCCAGTATGAGTAATCCTAGGATGGGCAGCCTTTTCTAGCATGACCTTTATGTTTCTTGGACTACACTTCAGTGATATGCTACCAGAAATAGCAAAGTAGACTTAGTGAAGACAGCACTGTTAATAGCCAAAATTAGTGCAAACATGGAATAATCCAAAAAAATCATTAATACTAAAATACACTGTCCACTTTATTAGGTCCATCTGCACATTTCAATCCAGTTCAACTGTTGTGCCATAAAGTTTCCTTTTCAGCTGCCTATAATGCTCAGGTTTTCTTTTTGTCACAGGTGTTCATTCACTTCTATGTTTGGCATTGAGCTCATAGTTAGTGCTGCTGTTGGACTGGACTGCATTTTATTGAGAGCTGTTTCCACTATTCTGCCCCCAGTCATTTATACAAATAAGGAATGCACTGAACTGCATTAGATTGAACAGGTAGACCTAATAAAGTGTCCAAGTGTGTGAATTCAGTCATCTAATATGTGTAGAACACCATGATATATAATGTCAGCTAGCTTAGCTTTGCACCTATCCTTTCAATAAGTAACAATAAGCTACAATAAGCTCTACAATAAGCTACATACTTTACTCTGAGGAAGACTAATCATATTCATAGTTTCTCTGAAGACCATCTCAGCTTTAGGGCAGAATAGGAAAGCTTAGGAAATCACTTGTTAACCTCAGTAACCAGGATACTCGGTACACAACACACTTAATTCTGTTAAGCGTGTAAAACTGCTTCATATGGATGCCCTTTTGTATGAATGGATTTCAGTAATTCATTTTAATGTGGTTTGTGAGATGCAGTCTGGAAGGACTTGTATGCACCACTCCACACTGCACTTTTTGCAGTTGTATTTACTGCATGCCCTGGTGTGGGGCAGTGTGTGTAGGTGGACTGATCAGAGCAAGCACTGATGAGTGTATGTGTCACTCTTGTATCTGAGGGTGAGTGTATCTGAGGCTACTCTTAAAGGAATACTTTGCCAATTTTCAACCGGATTTATATCGTGACAGTGTCAGTAGTAAATGCAAATGAACGACGTTAAACTTCCATCCTTGTTGCCTGCACCCAGAGCTTCCTGTTCATTTGCTGGCAAAAGCAAACGTGTCATGCAGCGTACTTTTGCCGGCTTTAGCAAACTGCTTATGCGTTTTTTTGTCAGCGGTGTGAAATGGACTTTTGAGCATAGGGTAAATGCAATAGCAACAGAGTTTATTTTCTAATATGACAACGTTACAGTGTGAAAACAGGCAATACAAGTTTTTACGAGGCCATTCAAGGCTATCTCAGCACATACACTCCAACAGTGCATTTTCTTAAATACTAATAAAAAATAAAAAAAAAAAAAAATCAACTTTGTTTGTAGCGCGTTCAAAATTAAGTAGCATATGCATTTGAAAATGATCCTGCCATCTACCAGCAAACATGCTCTGACAGATTGTTAACACCAGGCTGCCCACTCTTTACACCATGCAGTGATTTGCGGAGATTCAAATGTTTGAGCATAACTTCTTATTACAAGAAAGTTATGTCTATGTGCTCCCCTATATGATAAAACAAATACAAGTATGTATGTGAACTACCTTTATAAGCCAAAACCAGTGACCTTTTTACTGATATATTATTCTTGCCTTACATTATGACATGGAAGGTACATGTCAGAGAATGTTTTATGTTTTAGGCACCTGGCAGCTTTACTAATATTTAATGAATGAGAATCTTGAGAATCTGAGAATCTTGAAATATCAGTAAATTCTGATCTGCATAAAATTAGATTATGTGGCTTACATATCTTCTATGATGATATGGATTTCTACTCCATACCCATCTTTGTCAGCTGTATCTGTTGGTAATGATACCTGGGGGACTAATTTGTGAGCATAGCATTTGTAAGATAATGAAATGTCATGAATAGGGCCAATTTTGACATTTAATTGTTGGTCAATCAGTGTAATATTTTAAATAGCAAAACTAAATGGCAGTGGTAAAATGTATTTTCCGCCTGAATTTTGTGAAACTCAACTTGTAACTTGTAACATTAATTTATACAGCAAGGGTAGTTTGTGTCAAGTGGATATAAAGTGTAGGAGTTGTGGCTTTTAAGAGTTAGAAAGTTTGACCTTTAATTAGAGTCTCCATCAGGCTGTAAAGTTCAGTATTGCAGTCATTTTTTAACACAGTGTGCTAATGCATCATCCATCATCCAAGTTTTGCAAAATAAGATTAGTGTTTCGGTAGTTACAGCCTTTCACTGTTTTAAATTTTTGACTTGTGAATAAAAGTCTTCAGCACATTCAGTTTTATGCAAGATCCTTTATTTCATCCTTTCAAGGTGCCAAGGATCTGCATGGATTTGAGTGTGCTTTGCTCATGCATGTTCATTACTTCAAGTATCTCCGCCAAGTTTGTGGTCATGTGTGCGGTGAACTCCCTTTTGTGTCTAAGCATGCCAGTAAAAAGTGTGGCATCTTAACAAATTCAGATGCCCTGCTGGGCCTGCAGGTGGCACTATAGGGAAGGGGTCACCAAAATGATCAGATTTTAGCTTCTACCCAGCATTCATGTTGCCATGTTACCAGAGTATATATTTATGTTCAGGATTCAAGCATCGCTGCAGAGCTATTTGCTGACAATGCCACCTTTTTTGTGCCACATCCTAGCTCACTGAATCAATCTATCATTCTTTCAGTGGAGATCATTAGTATTGAGATTCTGTATCAGTTAGATGCTTTCTAAATATACACCTTCAAGTGTTACAGTGCATGGGCCATTTTACGTGTGTATTATAGTCATGTAATGAAATGCTGATTGGGCCCATGTTGGATATTTATTTTACGTATAATTTGTATGAGTGGTAACATCAGTATAAGCTCAAGAATTCTTATATTTCCCTCATAGTGCCGTGGTGTAGAATTCTTTCAGGAGTTTACCTTTTCAAGTTGAGTGTGATATCAAGGCAAGCAAGTCACGAGACCTAAAAATAAACATGCTGAATCATTTTGAATTGTTAAGTAAGTATTTCACAATGATGTATTACTTGTGTTGGGGTGTTTTTTTATGTGCCTACCCACAGGTGAGTGTTACACACTGTCAGGAAGTTATGACCCTGAACTTTCAGATAAAAAGCAGCTTTGTAGTGGGCAATAATAATCCAAAACACATTAAAAATATAAAGTCAAATATAATGTAGTGAAATGTATGTCATTGAAAGGGTTTTGGCCCTTAAATGTTCTTTCTGTGTGAGTTCAGTTATGAATGAATTAGGTATGACTTTAAAACATACTGGTATAGTATTTCTATATGTATGAAATTTTACAAAAAGTACTAAGAAG
>OMLB01024474.1:0-30530 GCA_900302555.1 Myripristis jacobus
GGTATGGATTTGTTTACATGCAAGTGCCACGCCATCGCCACTGCGCCGTCGCCGCCACCGCCGTCTCTGCAGACGATGGCAAAACAACAACGTGGCGCTCACTAGGATTTATCGTCATGCTTCTTCTTTTGGAACTTCCTGAACTGAGACTGGATGGCGACGGCCGCCCTCTCGGTCTCTGGGGCATCCATGTCAATGTCAAAGTCCTCCGGGACGTCCTTCTTGGACGCATCTGGAAAGAACAGGAAATAAAGGCTGTGACTCACAGCAGCACACAGAGACAGAGCTGGACGCTCATCCACATCCCTGCCCAGGTGAAGGATATTAAGGTGTTTTGTCCTGAAAGCATGGCACTGTCACTTCCAAGGGTAGAGGTGTATGTCCCACTGGGGCCACACATAATAAAGTTAAAAAAAAAAAAAAAAAAAAGGTCCAATGTTATTGGTATGAAAGTGACTTTGGACAGAAACATCTAACAAATGCTGTTACTTTCAGTCAGGGAGAGGAGATGGGAGATTTTGTGACTGTACTCTTCAACAGTGACCACAACAGGATACATTTTGAGATGCATCATCTAATAACAACAACAGACAATGTAAAAAAAAAAAAAAAAATCACATCTACCTTAGAATACTTAAAAAAGCTAAGTAATCTGTAGTAAAATCGTTTTTGATTTGTGAATTTTGAAAACAGTAGTATAATGTTGTCTGAAAGACTAAAATGTGCACTCCCTTCTTAACCTCATCCCTTATCACAACAGCAAGGCAGAGCAATCCTTTGAGGAGGACACACGCGGTTGTTTTGCAGGTCAAAGGGCAAAACATACATTGATCTCCTATTCCTAATCCTCTCTGGAGCTCAAGAACTACTGACTAATGGGACATGACTGTAATCTCACTAAAAAAACAAATGAAAGCTGGCTTCAACAGGCATTTCTGCTGATTGTCCAAAGATTAAAAAATAAGAGTATTTCAGTCTGGTCAATGCAGTCTGAAAGGGTCGGGGCGAGGGCACGTAAATAAGAATATGGCTTTGATTACACATGAGACTTTTGCTTTGGATTCATCTGCTGTCAATATTTTTAACTTAAACCTACTTTGCTGATGTTTCCTCTCAACCTGAAATCTGAACCTGTAATTGTGTGATAGCAGCCATGGCTGAGATACTGTTACTCCACCGTTCACTTTCTTTATGTAATGATTCACTGCACATCAGCTTTTGATACAGGATTTTTTATATGACAATAAATGCTTGACAGTTAAACATGATATGATTTACTGTATATTTTCTGAGGCTGTGAGGGCTTGTTTACATTAGTAATGTAAGAAAAGGGTTTAAAAAAGCTCAGTTTTTACGGGACATAAGTATATTATTCAAGAATATACACAAATACAGATTTTGGGAATAATAATATAAAAGTAAGGGACGGATATTTCATCCCTTAGGGTTATGTCTTATTCGTGCCTTCGATTGATCTGCCTGACTCTGATTAGCAGATCGTGTTATACACAAGACTGCCGATGAGGAGGGGATGAGGGAGAGGAAGATAGACAAGGATAGCAAAAACCCGAAAAAGCAACTCATGTATTGACTGTGCAGCTAATCCCCAGGGTCCCTCGGGGCTGAGCTTGAGTGTCTCTCTCTCACTCGCTGTTCAAGGAGGAAACACTAACTGCTGTGTCAAACCTCGCTCCGAGTCTTGCATTAATTGATATTGAATTTTCCAGCGCTCTAATGCCTGCTGTCTTCATCCCAGCAGCATTAGCTATCGAGCTGTGCCCGCCACCGTGTCAGCACCAGACGTGTTCATAATCTTTGTACAACAGAAGGACAAAGAGGCCGTTGACAAAGTTTGTTTCTTTAAAAGAGGGATCGGCTGTCTGTCCTTGCAATTTCTCCCGGGACTATGGAGTTTATTTTAATGTGCTGGTGGGAGGATTGTCATCATGGGCCGAGGGCACATGAAGGTTTCAGCGTGGTTTCACAGAAATACAGGGAATAAGCATGACTTTCTTAACAATGCATCACATGGTGGTGCACAAAATGGGTTAAAATTATGTTATGTACTTTGCACTGGTATCATTTTACTGGCAAGTAATTTTAACCCATTTTGTCCCAGCATCACATAATGCGCAGGTATTTCTGTGAGATCAAGTTGAAACAAACAAAGTGGTAAATACTACTGGGCCCATAGGATCTCTTTATTTTTAAAATATATCAACAGCCACAAAAAATATTTTTCAAATACTTGAGCTCATTTTATTAATACACAGCCAAAAGCAAATATGTGACAAGTTTATTCATGACTTCAAACGTCGCAAGCTGAATCTTACAATGAGCAATTGAAAGCAACATTACAGCTGTGACTTTAATCAGCTTAAGGCCCATGCACATTCAAAGATAACTATAAAAATGTGAAAGAAAAAAAAATTGCATCAATATCAAAGTGATTTACTTAATGGAGAGAGAAAGCTGCTGCGATGGCTTCATTTGCTGAGGAATTTATCACAGATGCTGAGCAACAGTGTAATGTTTTCAATGGTTTTCAGTGGTTCCGTCTTTGTATGTGCTGTATTCGGTTTTCAGAGCCTCTGAGGCCTGCACATGGAGGTGGAAAGAAAGGAGACAGCGGCAGAGTGTGACAATGATGGATCACACTGCCATGAGGATCGCTCCAGGATTCATCCATTCCTCAGCAAGCACAACGGATTATCAAACCTATCACCTCCAGCAGCATTTGTAACGTCCCTGTCCTCACCTAATGGGTGTGTGTTGTCTGCAGCCAGGGTGCCTTTCAGAATGATCTTTACCATGCTTTTAGCAGGGTGGAGAAATATGTGTATATTTATGGCAGTGACATGTAACCACTGGAACTGAAGACTACATGGCATCAGTTTAGGGCTCAATAGATGCACTTTATTAATTTAGAGTGACTGTAGCCTGCTCTGACAGGTGGAATAGGGTCATAAAGGCCTTGAAGAGACAGCCATCTTTCAGAATATTTGGTAAACCTGCTCTGACACCCGGTGAAGGCTAGGACCATTTGTTATTTTCACCTCTGAAATCCTGTAAAGTTATGGAGGAGATTTATCCAGGAAAAGGAAACAAGAAGAGAAAAGAAAGTCTTTAAGAATATGAGACAGGAGGGACACGCAGGTTTCTACAAAGCAGAATGAAACTCAATTTTAAAACAGCGTTCATCAGTGTAGATGAATCTGTGCCTAAGACCCCACAATGTGTTGTGTATTTAGGAAACTTATTTAAATTTTACCTCGATGGAAGCTCAAGAACATTCAACAACAAAACTGCTTTGAGGTCCCACTGTCAGCACCACTTTCTCACTTTCATTTAAACAAACAAACAAAACAAAATTGGCCACAGTCATTATTTCCGTCTGACTAACTGACTAACCATTTCTGTTAAAAAGTAACAAAAAGTAAAAAAGTATTTTCAAGGAGCAATTTTAGCTCTTGACAACTTTATTGATGTTGATGTTTTGACTTGTGGTGAAATCCTATAAGGGAAGCTGATGTTGGAGAGGGACTGCTCCTCAGCTCTTGTCGAGGTATGTGCAAAAAAGTTTAAGTGCTCTAAAAACCGCAAAATATCAATTTAAAAAATGACACTGATACGGATGCCCTACATTGCATGAGTTACAAGTACTGTGCTGTGTGTTTCCCATTTTCAAGTAAGCTGCCATCCTGCTTTAACCTCATGCTGAGGTCATTTGGAGCACACACCACTCCAAACATAATTGAAATCTATGGGGTTTTGCTCAAAATTAACTAGCTCACAATGTTGCTTCCCCACCAATACTGACCTCTGACCTCACTGATCGATCAGTGAATTCCCTGCAGAGGTTGAGGCAAGTACACATCAGCACATAAATCAAACTGCAGGGATGTTTAACTGGTGCATGTGGATGAAAATTAAATTAAATGTTTAAGAAAAGCAGATCCTGGCAAGGAAGTTATTGCCTGTGGTTTACACATGGCAAGAGAATTTCTGTTGTCATACTTGGTTCTCCACATTACTGCACAAAAAGGACAAAAAAGAACATGTATGGTGGAACAGAACCAAAAGAAGGGAAATGCAATCTTTTGGAGGATATTTCCTAGATTTTTCTTGCTCTGCAGCAGTGAAGTTTGATCCCAAAAATGGTACACTTTTTGTTCTAATGTACCCACTTTAATCTGTTATTTTGCAAAAAGCAATGCTAATCCTAATCCCAGATACAAAAAGTTCAAATGTTGGCAGCGGAGAAGAGGGTGAGTGGTGTTGCTCCAACATCAGAGGGGTCATAATGCGCTAAGTATAAGACAGCCACCATGAAAGCCAAAGGATTACATGAGCACTAAGGGGCTTACACCTTGCACCACAGTATTCAGAAAGTGTACATATGTTTGTGTGTGTGCATGTGCAAACTCATTAGTGCATGTGAGTGTGGCATGTAATTAGCATGAGTGTATGGTTCATAGGGGCAGAGTGTACTTGCCTGTGTTTGTGTGTGTGTGTATAGCTGCGATAAGGTCAGGGAAACACAGGCTTAGGCTTGGCGTGAGAAAGACCACTGAAATCAATAGACAGCAATACACATGCAGCATTGTATTGACTGGTACTGTGCCCTTGGTTTTGCATTATGTCCACTTTTATTCCACGCTGAGAGGGGGAGGGGGGCTTTTATTTAGCATACTAGAATTTGGTGACACATTTGAAGAATCTACAAAAAACAAAATAATTAATAAATAAAAGTAAAAACATAAACATGGTTTCAGCTCTTTCCATAGCATGCCTCTGAAACATGCCAATAGCAGGGACACAGTGTGCATTTACCGGCTAAACTACTAACAATATCTGCCAGAATAAGATGAATTCATTATGTCTATAATTGAGTACAGTAAAGCTAATTAAAAAGTATGTAGAAAATGGGTCATCCTGCCTCACTTTGAGAGCTTGTCGCAAGCTAATTATAACAATAAGATGACTTTGATCTCTAAGGTGAGCCACTTTTACGCCTGTGTGTGCCTCTTTGAAATCAAGAGAGGGCTGCACTGCACTGCAGTTTCCACTCTCTCCGCTGACAACGTCCATGCCATCTTATTCATTTAGATTGAGAAACGGAGCGGCTTTCAGCCAGTGCCGCCCCGTGTGAATAAGCCAGCATGCTGGCTTTCACAGATCAGATCCATAATATCAAAGGATTATGGAATCATTCTCCCTAATATTCCTATTAGCATGGTTTGTTTGTGGGATGTCAGAAAGCTGCAGTAAGGCAGCGCTGTCCCAGCTGTTGCTCTAATAGGGACAGCCTGTGTTGTGGTTGCTCTCATAAGGCCAGTGAACATATGGACCATATGGCACAAATACATGGCAGCTGGGATCCAACCACGCTGACCAATGTCACACAGCAGACGACTGAGGGCTTCTGCAGGGCAAAGGGACCCGGTGTCTTAAGGGATAGGCCTACCGAAATATTGGAGTAATATTGGCAGGGGGGCATTCCTGCTTTATTAAACAGTCACGGTGTAGCAAGACAGAAAAGACAGGGCAGAGAGAGGGGATGAAATGCAGCAAAGGGTCTGGGTCGGATTCAAACCCAGGCCACTGCAACTTGGCCTCAGTGTTAGGTGCTACACACATTGGGTGGTAAGTGCAGTGATATGAGATACAAAAAGATTAAAAGATATTTTCTTCACTTACCTGCAGTGCAGACTGTATCTATCTGAGTTTTTCAGGGCGGATAGATACAGTGTGCTGGTGCTCTTCAGCAGGAAATAGTTCCCAATTAAACTCTTTGCCCCTGAGGGCTGCGGACTATGTCGGGTATCTGTGTCATTGTTTTTGGAAAGAGCTGTTGCTCTTGAATTTTCACAGATCAGTTTTTGACAGTATGACCTCCCGTCCAGCCTCATTGTATTTGGGTGCTGGGGGACAGGCTGGAAAGCTCACTCAGGCAAACAGAAACTATCTGGAGAAATTGATTGCACGAGGGGTAAGTGAGAAAATACATTCTTTATGTTTTGGGTGAACTGTCCTTTTAATACTTACTAACATACTTTATCGGTTTCTTTCTTTTTCTTTGTTGCACTGTCTTGTACTATATGTGATATCAAAATAGGCTGCCAGCAGAGAGAGGTTAAAGGGCAGCGAACACAACCCCAGTCACAGCTCTGAGCTAGTAAACACAACCGCACTTCCCTGAGAGCAAGACTTTTCTAAAAGCAGCCCTCGCCAACTGTAAATGACTTTGTGCTCCAATCCGGTTTGCCCTGTGTCTCTTGAGGCACAACGGGGGCACGACGCAGCAAAAGCCAAAATGCCTGCCAGCGATTTAGATTTCAGCCTCAGTTTAATTCAGTTACATCCACTTGATAATCCTTTTCATTTTCCAATTTCCTGCCAATTCAGGGAGGAGACGGGTGGGGACATTTATCAGATAAACAGCCTTTTCTCCGTCAGTTACGTGCTTCACGAATGCATGTGCTATACCTACGTAGTTCAAAATGACTGTGGCTCCAGTGAATATGAATACATCTCTCCCTGTGGATGCCCTTGAGCCGGTGAGAGGCTGCCTCTAAAGACAGTGTACTGCTGTGCAGCGAGGATATGTAGAGTGGGCATGAGTCAATAGCAGTGTTTCTCCCCCCTCCGTCTCACTACAGAGCAACAGTCTGCAGACACGCTGGGAAGGCAGTTTTTCCAAGCATCAAATTAATTGTCAAGGTCAGACAACAAAGCGTTTCAAGTCCTTTGTGTTGCATGTGCGCATGAGTGTGCGTGTGCGAATGGGTGTGTGTTTGCATGCGCACTCAAGCCCTTGTGTTTACCTCCACTTTCTCTTTTAATTAAGTGGATACAGAGGAAGGTAGATGCGAATGCTGAAGGCGGTGAAAAAATGCGCTCTCTCTTGTTTCTTTCACCTCAGCCAAAAGCTAGAGGTAGTTTGGATTCCATTAATTGCTGTTTCTAAATAATGTTGCTGAATAGTGACTGTGTTTAAAAAGGACATTTCTTCTTTTCTTTTAATTTTACTTATTCCAACACAATCACTGCCCACCTGATTTGAGTTTAAAGCCTCCTCCTGGAAATGCAGTTAGGTAAGGTAGTTATTTACTTAAGGTGGCTGTTATTCTTACATAAAATTACAACTTTCATTTATTTCCATATGTCTTGCATGCAAACGGAGAGTGAGGGCTCCCCATGTGATTATTATTTCCTTGGTGCTCTCTTTAGATTGAGAGGTTGAGATAGAGTTTCTAAAGGGGCACCACCAACGCTGATCCCCTGAGTCGCTGCAAGCTAAAAGGAGAGTATAGCCAGTCTGAAGGGCATCACACCACAATGTTTCCACTATATGTAGGTTATTCAACCCTGGCGTGCACGGTTTCATACCAGGTGGGACTTTGTAGCATTGCTCATTTGAACTTTTGGGTATGTGTGCATGCACAGAGTAACGTTGGCGCAGTGTAGGCAATAGCACATGCCTCATCGGTCGGCAGTGAGTATTTAAGGACACTTGAAAATTTTCATCCTCTCAAAAAATAAACAAATGAATAAATAAATGAATAAATAAAACCCTTGTTTCCTTATGCAGTTTGAGCAGTATGTAAAAACTGTTTAAAATGTTAGTGACACACACCTGTATTGAGAGGCAGCTAACTGGAATTGGGCTTGAAACACAATTTTCACACCAGTCACATACAGTATATGAATACGAGCCATACCTTAATAAAAGCCAAATTTTTAAAATAGCATGCTAACTGTTAGTGCTTCTCAAAATATCCTCAGAATCCTTGCCCAGATTCATCTGGACCAGGCGTATAAACTCAAAGAAGAGTTGTGCATTACTGCAACATATGGATGAAATGTAGAACTTTCCACCTGCTTGGCATGGATGTTTTCAGTCATAATCGAGTATGGGTGCTCCTATTTTCAGTCGTTCTTAACCACTCAAATGTCAGCTTCAGTCACTTTTGTTAACTTTCATTAGCTACTTGGTTAAGGTTAGTAAAAGGTCTTGGTTGACGTTAGGAAACTTAACGTAACATGGCTAGCTGACATTAGGACTCAATCTTAGGGCTATGTGATCCACCACCCCAACCATCTTTCAGTGTAACCAGCTTCATCTGTGTTTATACTATGTCATGTACACCTGGCTCCAGGCCAGATTTGACTGGTTAAGATAGAATGACAATAGGAATAGATGATAACAGCCTTCAGCGTACATACAGAAATGGTATGCACATGTACAAAAGTCACCAGAAATTAGTTTTTAAAAGCAGATTCTCAAAAATGTCATCCTGGGTGAGGATCATGCCCAGGGCCCCACCCAGCAATTCTGCGGAAGTGCCCTTTTAGAGACTGTCACCTCTGCCCTTATCAGAGTCTGTGCATGCCACTGCTGCATGATATGATCACTCATTAAAAATAACAAAAAAAACTTCAGTCACATCAGCCTGGCTCGTCTGGGCACTGTGCTTTTGACCCTGTCATTCCCACTTGTAACACTGATGGTCTTCAAATTTGGGTAAGAACACCAGCTGAATGCCTAATGTGTAAATCAGAAGGAGACCTCACTAACCCAGACCTCTTGGCATTGTAACGTAATTTGCTATGCAAAAAAAAAAAGTTTCAGATACCTGGAATACAAAACTAACGAGCTCAAAGGCAACGAAAAATATAAAATGTGCTCCAGAACTCCTTTCAAGGCAACTGATTTAACACAATTTGCAGCTGCTACATAAAGCAATGTGTGAAATTTCACAGTCCACAACCAATTAAGAGAATACATAATTGTTGTTCAAGGAAAACACAGCATCTGCAAAAACTGTTTTCCTCAAATTGAGATAAAGGTGCATCTGTGCTCACTGTCAACCAGTGTCTTTTTTGTTATTTTAAAATTGGTTGTAACTGAAGCACAGGGGCTCTAAAATTCCTTCAGTGCTTTCACTAAATGACCATGAAAAGGAAAGATGTAAAATTGCCATTTGACGGTTTTCCAACCACAGCAGCTATATTTAACTGCTTTAACTAGTCAGATCAGACTTTTGATTGTGAGACAAGTGAGTTTCTAATGCACTAATTTCCCCAGAAAATGACTTCAGGGTTGCCAGATGATTTCATTTCATTCTGGCTCAACTTTATTGATTGGCTTACCTCTTTTCATAAAGCGATCATCCACATAGCTATTTGAACGCTGCATGATTATCTCATAAAATCAGGACAGCTTGTTCTCTATGATTCCATCCAAAATAGGGATCTAATGCCGTGTCAGGAAGTTGTTATCCCATAAGCCAAATCACCAAATCAGCACCTGGATTTGTTTCAGTGGCGGGTGGAGGGGGACAGCTGCAGGGAGGATATTAGTTTTCCTGTTGGGCTTTTATTTGTTTTGCTGTGATTTGTCTAATGACAAAAGGCTCAGCAGTATATATGATGTTGAATGCAATGCGCTTGGTGCATGGCGGAACCCCCTCACCTCCCAAGAACACATTATTTCCCTCAGGACTGAACTGATAAAAGTGATCTGTCTTCTCTCTATCAGGGAGGCAATCATGAGAGACTTTTACAGATGCTGAAAATCATCTCCCTTTTGTCAGCCAGGACATTAAAGTTGAATGGTATTGAAGCAATCCTCAGCTTTAGTGATTTATGAGAAAACTGTAAACAGATTTGTGAAATATGCAGTCGTTCAACTCAACTCTATTAAGAGAAGGATTTGCCATCAGGGAATGGTATCGACTTCTGCGGTGTTGACAATTCCCACATTATCTTGGGCATTCCTCTCAGATCTGTCAGCCACTGCTATCTGATATCAGCTGAACACAAGGACACCGTTAATGACGCCACTCTGGTATGAGCTCATGCGCTAATTAACACAGTCATGCCTTTAAGGTAAGATGACATATGGCAGAGCTGCAGAAAATTGATCAAAACGACAAATGACCTAATTGAACTTCCTGTTGTGAAATCTTCTCCATGTCACATCTGCGATGACAGAACACTTTGAAGTCTCAGCAGACCCTGATGGGATTTGATGGCAAGCCCTAGGGTCAGCTGCCCTGTATATGCGTGTGTGTGTGTGTGTGTGTGTGTGTGTGTGTGTGTATGTGGGTGTGTGCGTGAGCTCTGAAGGCAGCTGTCCTTCAAGCCCTGTTACCATCAATCATGTGACATATACAGGGAGAGAGAGGCAGGAAGTCAGCCTTTTAAAGCTCATCTAAGATACATGGGCCATTAGGTAAGTTTTGCTCCGGTTACGCTCTCTCTTTCCCTTTCTTTTTCTCTCTCTCTCTCTCTCTCTCTTACTCGCTCACTCTCTCTCTCCCTTTCCATTAAGGTAACTGTGTCTGCAAGCCTGCCAGCTGTTGGTGCTATTTTGAAGAATGGTGCAAAAAATCCTGCTTTAAAATGCTTACACAGCGCTGGCTTCATTTAGGGCCTATAATGCAGAACGGTCCCGTATCACTGGGCGCTCGATCCCATGGGGCAACACATTTGAAAAAGCCAGTTGCACAAGCCTTAGTGGGAGCGGCTCTGCTATAGTGGAGGATCTTTAGGGGACGCTATAGCACCAGGGAGCAATGACTTTGAATTTTTGATGATAAATGAACTCTTCTGAACCACTGAGCTATTATAAATGAGCGTCCGAAGCATAATATTGCCCGTGCAAAGGCAAGGTAAAAGGTGAGTTTTCTGAGGTGCAACATCATAATGTATCCCTAATTAACTCATTTAACTGTTCCTCCGGTATTTTAAGTGTTTCTTTTACCTTGTCCTCCAGACGTCTTGTTGTTGCCAGCAGCTGCCCCAGATCCTTGTCTCTGCAAGTAAAAAATAAACATAAATAAAGAATTAGGGCTTTTCTGCAATAGCTAAAATCCCTGAAACTCCCCCGAGATGATGTGGGCTTTTCCAACGATCCTGTTATTGTCATACTCTAGCCCAGAGTATGGGCTGCCACTCTGCGCCCTTTACTAATTAAGCCGCGTCCTCATGATAGTTCTGACATCTGAGCGCTGACATGCCACCTAACCGCTGCATGAGTGCCCGCACGCTCCCTCAGGCCTCTTCTCTGGAAAGCTTTGGCCAGTGGCATTTCCTCCCTGCTAACTGCATGTGTGCGGCACAGGAGACCTTGCAGGTTTACAGCTCTGTGCCAGAGCATAAAAAGGCCCAGAGACTTTATTATAATTGAGAGTGACATGTTACCCGAGGTATCGCAATGCAACATTGTGGAAATCAGAAACGGGAAAAGCGGATGAAAGTGTACCAAAATACATTACAATTGTTTCAAAATACAAGCATGTTTTTTTCTGTTTGTTGCTCCTTATCTTTGCCACATTGTGGGGTTTTGATTATGAAATAAATCCTTAAGAGGAGCTAACACTTCATATTAAGGCCCTTGTTTACAGTATACTGTTCATCAATATGCACTGTCCCTGACAAATAAAAAAATAAATAGATGCTATCTATCGAATAATGCTCTAATAATGCTTTCATTAATACACTTATCTAGCCTTTTTAACACTTAATTAATGTCAATAAGCATCTTATAAAGGACTTATAAGGCCCTTATCACCTATTAACTACCACTTGTTACAAGGACCTTAATATAAAGCATTGCCAAAAGAAAAAAAAAAAGTCACTAGATTGATATGGCCATTTAAAACCTTTCAGCTGTCAGAATGCATGCATTAACACCAGTTATATTTGCCCTTGCTGGCTGTATGGTAATCATAAAACAGAGTTGCTGGTTTACTCGCATCTATTATTCATCACTTCATCATGAGATACAGAGGTGTGCTCGAGAAATGGACTCATACATCTACTCCACACTGCCTGAGGGCCTTGTTCTCCAACCAAAGGAAAATAAGGCTTTACAAGGTCTCACCAGGTCCTCTGGTACTCTGAACTCAACAAATGACTTCTCCTATCTGATGAGGCGTAACTTTGCACTTTGCTGATGTAACACAGTCATTATCCCAACGCACCAATGCAACAACATTCATCCTAACATTCAACTTTCATTAGCCTGCCACCATTTATGCATTTATTTGCCATGCCATATTACCTCCATCTGTATTCCAAACGGGCTCTCTTTCCTCTTATTAAATTGCAAATAGGCACTGATCTCTGGAGACATAATACTGGCATGAATGCGCTATGGTATATTTCCCATTTCCTCTGATCAGGCACAAGCGCAAGTTTATCAGTGTACACTTAAGAGTGGAGAAAGAGAGCTGGGGAAATAGAAGGAGTTTATTTTCGAAAGGATATACGCAGCTTTTGAACTAATTGCTGCCCCAATGATTTTGCAGTTTATGGTGTGGCCTATTTCAAGACCTTTGCTTCACAGTAAATGACTTGTTAGATAATCCATATTTTTTCATCTTTGACTGATGAGTTTTAGTGACAGTTGTTTTCTATGAATGGAGATAAAGTGTTGGGAGGAATCCCTCCCGCTGAGTCTGCCTGGGGTGCGGCGTGGTTTAGCGTGCAGGTGGAGTGAAAAAATCCAGCGCAGGGAAGACGATATTGCATTAGAGAGCCGTACATGAGTGACACTCTATCACAATGAGCAGATCAGGCAAGGCTATTCTTAGAATCATATTATACTCATCTTTTTAATATGCAGCACACAGCAGAGTGAGGGAAAACAGGAACATCACGGGGAATGATGAAGGACTCAAAGAAAGCATACCAAGGAAGGGAAGGAAGGATGGACTGAGGGAAGGAACGAGGAAGGGAAAATGGTGAAAAGTTAGATCCTAAGCTTCTTATTAAACATGCAGCATTTAGGCGGCACAGAGGAAACATGTGCCGGTGAGATTACTGCAAAAAGTGAAATAAGCAGGTGAGAAAAGGAGATGCATTTTTTAAGCTGTGTATTGTCGGTCGCCGGTTGACAAAGTGCTCAAGATGAGCTCAGTAGCAGACCCAACAAAACGATTTGCCACATGACTTATGGTGAATTATACGGATGTGAACCTGGCAGCACAAAATGCATGGCTAAAAAATGCTTACTGACAGTTACACTAGCAAGCGGTTCTGCACATAGTTGCCATGCTTGGAAAAATAACTGTCGGCTTACCACAGCGCTCAGTGCTATTACAGCCAAAAACATGATAGCATCAAATCATCCTCTTGTTTCCTCTTCCTTCGTATCTACCCATGCTAATTCAGCATTAACTATCCCACTTATAATTGATGTCCCTAGGCCTGTGTTTGGGACTGCCTTGGTGGCCCATTTATCTTCACAGTCACAACCAAATTGGCTGGTGGGATTCGACAGAGACAGAGTGCAAATGCTCCAAACTCCAGCACTCTGTCACTGCCACAAAACTTACAAAAACATTATTTATTTATGTACATAAATTTAAAAGTGGCCAGGCTGGAGAAAAGGCTCACTCTGTGTAACTTTCCAACAACTGTCCACACAAGTTTGCTGAAACTGGTGTTGTTAATAACGTAGCATGTCACAGCGCCCGGTCTGAGACAGGGCTCTGAAACTGCATGCAGCAACGCCAGGAGACTGGAGGCTTGAGAGTCCCCATACAATCACTCCATTTGCCCATTTGAAGCTGGGGGTGAGTGGAAGACTAGTTGTCAGCTCGTGTTTCCATGCACCCAATGATCAGCTGGGGGGGTGGGGTGGGGCGCCTGATGAGGAGAATCTTCCCCCTCTGATCACTGGAGGAGAGTAAGATGAAGAGAGGAGAGGAGAGGAGAGCACGATCAATACCTCCCACTCCAGTTAAGGCGTATGTATTCGGCACAGGGAAGATAGATAACTTGGATGAACTCTGTGACTGCCTGCTCTTGTCTGGCAATAAAATAAAAAAAGAAGAAGAAGAAGAAGCAAGGGAGAGAGGTGGAAGCAACACTAAGCAGACTTTTCAAATGGTTTTCCAGAGCCTGATGCTACTGAAAACACACAACCCAGGCCTTGAAACGTCACCCAGATTTCTCCGATGTTATGACTTGGTAACACTGTAGCATGAAAGCATAACAAAATACAGAAAAGTAAGTGAGAAAAAATGGATTTCGCCAATTATTTGAGGCTTTGAATCTGGGTGTTTTATTTTGTACAGTATCTCATGAGTCATTCTGTGCCTCATATGTGTGTTTCACAGAAACATCACATGGATTTTATTTATTTATTTATTTTTTAAATCCCAGCACGAATGAATTCAGTGAAAGCACTGGGGAGTTTACAGGGTGACAAAAAGGAAAAAGGAAATGGTTTCATTTAGGTAGCTTGTATCTGGCTGCCTCCTTGGGGGATTTAGCTTCAGCTATTCTTACCTACGCTTTCACCGCAACCTCTTCACAGCCCTTCCCTTCTTGTTCAAAGGTTTCCCATTTGGTCATGTCAGAAAGGTTTCCATGCTTTAATAGCTGAGGAGGCGAGAAGGCGTCGCGCTATGTGTCCTCTTTTCTGAGCTTCTCTCCCTGCATTATTAATCCAGCGCTTTCAATGAATTTCAAACAGGGTGTGCAACGCTTTGATGCTTGGGAGTGGGACGGGTGGCAAGGGGGTTTGAAACGTCCTCACAACCCCACGGCACAACACACACGTGCCTTGGGGAAGAGCCATCTAATTTGAGGTCTTTTATGGAATTTTGAATTTCGTAAAAACTTGTTATTCAATGCGTCTGGGATGAACAGTGTTACTGTGTTTGTTTACCTGTCAGCATGTCAGAATGATACCTGCTCTCTCCTAGGATGCTACTTTTCTTCAGCCTGTCAGGAAAAACCCAAAGTGAAACTTTCAACCTCAAAGACTTATCCGAGCACACAAATGGCTTAGTGATGTTTCACATCACAGTCAAACTGCCAGGCTGTCTTCTGGCCTCCCTGCAGCTCAAAACAATATCAGTGCCAGATAAGGAAACTGTTTTGTTCTTGCTTGTTACTAAACCCAGTTCAAAGAGAAGAGCTGAGTCTCCACATCAGGCTCTTGTAATGGCCATGAAATGAACTGGTGCACTGGTTCATTGCAGCTACCAATACGCTACATGGGTCCCATTACTAGCACCACTGCTTGCTATGCACTGCGCTCCATCAGTGCCCTTTGTAAACATAAAAACTTGCCCTCAAGCCAAATCAAAAGGAAATTTGTTATTCATATGTGTTTATGGGGATATGATGTAACACTGATGTAACATTTCCGCATTACTGCAGCAACACTGAGAAGATAATATGCATGACAGTTTACAAAAGGGCACAAAGAGCATGTAACCGCCTGCCACAGCTTCATATTTTGACTTCTAAAATACTTCAAGATTCCTTAAAGATATAAAATCTAAATAAAGACATTCAAAAGGAGATTCTCACGCTCCATTTAAGGTTGTCAGTGATGAGTGATATGCTGATGACACTAGACTGTGAAGACACACTAATACAGTGTAATACAAGAGGCCACTCAGTAGAGTACAGACCTCCTCCAAGGTCACAGCTACAAGTTACAGCCCTGTTTGTGTTAAGCCACAAACCTTTTGGCCGACCAGTTTGAAGAGTTGGTTGGTGCGGCCTTGACCCAAGACCAACCGTCCCAGTAGCTTTTATAAGTTACATAAATGCATTTGGAAACTATGGCCTTGTTTGAGGTTAGCCCCGCCCCCTTCTGTCAATGCTGTTGTCATAGGACACACCTCTTTTGGCCAATCAGTGTTGAATTTTGGTCAGTGCCGCCTGCACCCACGACCAAACTTTTGCGATGTTCCAAATTCTGTAATGTTGCACGGACACGTTTGGAAACTACAGGCCTGTTTGTGCTAAGCCCCGCCCATTGCCACGCTCCTTTGAGGCTGATTGGCCCTAAATCTTTGTCTTTACTGGCCAATGAGTAACTTTCCCACCAATTTTTGTGCAAATCTGTCCAGTACTTTCTGACTTATCCTGCAGAAAGACGGACAGACGGGAGTGATCACTGCTGTGGTGGAGATAATTAGTGTCCCATTGACAAACAGGTTATAACACAATGCTGCCTGTTTTTTTAGCATGGTAACCATGCATTCATGAGTTGATCTACTGGGTTTCAAATGTTTTCATGAATGCAGAGGTTGTAGTATTCTCATTTGTGTCACTGCTGTAGATACGAGCACAGCCTGGCCTGGTAATCACGTCATAAACACTGAACTCTGGACAGCGCCTGCAGGGCTTTAACAGGTTATAATGTGGAGTTAAACGTTTGACATGACAAGGAGTCATTCTGTTTCTGGAGGAGGGGGGGTTCTCAGATCATGGCAGAGGTGATGAGAAACTATAACACTCCAGAGGACGGGGGGAGGTAGCATTAAGGCTGAGTAGCTCTGGGGCTGAGCCAAGTGTAAATTGCAATAACAGCAGCTCGACAAGTGAGATTACTGAAGGGGAAAGGGGCTATCCTCACTCTGCAGATACCCCTGCACGTGTGACCACACACACACACACACTGACATCAGTGCAGCACACATCAGCACACATGCACACACAGATGCACTCAGTTACACAGCCTGTGAGATATGAGATTGAGCAAGATCGGGAGAAACCCATCAAGCGCAAAAGACGATAGGAGACGAGAGGAGACAGATAAATATTGTGCCTCTCATTAAGCATCGGACTAATAGGCTCAGGGTCAACGTGAGTGTGTTTATGTACACACACACACACACACACAGATACATAACACAACGCAACAAACTACTGTAGCACACGATTTGCAAATTCCATAGTGGCTACAGCAGAATTTGTGCCTCCAGGCTTTCAATTAGGATACTTCAAGGGGAAAACACAAACACACACATGCATGCGCGCGCACACACATACACAGACACACACACACACACACACACACACACACACACACACACACACGAGAATCCAAGCATGGACACGCATGCACAAATATCCTCACAAACAAAGACAGTGAGCCAAGCAGAAGTCGTGTGTGTGTATGAGCACATTGCACATCAGAGAAATGTAAATATGTTTTATTTCTGAGTGGGCTCTGGCGTTCATTGGGGACGGAGAGGCAAGAAGACAGAAGGAAGGAGGGGGAGCGAGAGAGAGAGAAGAGAGAGAAGAGAGAGATTCTCTCAGATGATTCCACCTCCTTTCATTCTGCCTTCATGTACCATCTTTTCCCACTCCAAGAAATACAGTCAGTTCTCCTCTGCAGAATTGAAAAAAAAATCCATTACGTTCTGTTTTTTCCCCCTAGATAATCCTGTTCCTAATTGTAAAGATGGTTCTGACCATGTTCTTTTCAATCACCGTCTAGAACAATATCTCATTACCTGTTATGGAAGTAATGCATTGGTTCCCAAAAATTATGCATTCACCTCCTATTTCAATCTTTATCCAGTTACACCATGTTAATAATGCAGATCCAGATGGACATGGAGGCTTAGACCAGTGTTATGGCTCTACAATGTATGAGACATTGGTCTTAATGTAATCCTTTTACTGACAATCAATGAAGATATATGACTTGGAAAGTGATTTTAAATCAATGGACAAACCACAAGTGTGTCCAAGGTTATTGGTGCTTCTGATCAGGTGGGCAGGCACCCAACAGTGCATAGTGACATATTTTGACAAGGAATATCATAAAGAGGAGTATAGTGCCACCTAATACAGAATATAGATCCCAACTTCAAGGCTGAGGTCAAAATTGGGTTACAATAACAATTAAGATGTACTGTATTAAATCATAATCACTTTATCACCAAGTCAATTAAATGTACATCAATTTGTCTTAGTTGTACTGGTGCATAACTATGTAAGCATCTTAAAAACAATTTATATGCTGATGCAGAGATACATCAGTGAAAATGAAGATTTTGCTTTTCCACACTGTAAAAAAAAAAAAAATAAAAAGCCATTTAGTCTCACATTCAGTGTTAAAAATGCTGAAATAAGGCAGATTGTATCAAGAAAATGACTGGAAATAAGTTTATTGGCATTAGGTGACCTCATCCCACTGACACAGTTTGTCACTCGGTTTAAGAAAAACAGCATTTTGACACTGAATATGAAACCAAAAAATGGATATTCTTTGTGTTGCGTGTTTGAACTATTCAACCTGGTTGAAATCTTTCGCTGCCAGCTCAGAGCACGGTGGATATTGCTCTGCTGAAAGCCTAGTAAAACACTGTATCCCCTTTGATCCTTACACTCCACTCTCCTCCTCCCTAGCTCTTCAGATATCAGCCTGCTCATCCTCACTCTGCAGGCAGTGGGAGTGGGGTGTGAGTGTGTATGTGTTCTGTACTATGAGTTTGTGTGTGTGAGTGTGTGAGAGTGCAGGGTTGTGTGTTACTATTCATCACTATGTATTCCATCACCCACTACATAAACCATTCCATCATGATGGCTACAAGGCATGCTGAAACACTGCCATATCAGAGCAGGGTCATTAACTCCTCCCTGCACTTTTATTTTATTTTTTTCCAGGGTTTTCTTTCTTTTGGTGGGCAGCCAGGACACTTCTGGTTCAAACAGAAGAGGGAGTGGGTGGCTTCTTATTGGTGCACTGCGGTACAGAGGCCGTAATTATCACAAAATGCAATCAGCGAATCTCCATGAGGCCTTTTTCTATGAGGAGGTACAGGTTGACCACAACATTATTAGAACCTGAAGAAAGCCATTTGCAAGCCCCAGAGAGGCAAGAAGTACTCTTAAAGGAATGGTACAAATATGAATTTCCTTCTTTAGTTTTATTCTTAAGTACTATGTTCATCATCCAGCAAGACTTGAGAGTTCCTTAAAGTCAGTAACTGTAATAAAAAAAAAAAAAGGCTTTTAGAGGCTGAATTTTCTACAGTAATCCATTCCAGCAAGTACTTGTACGGTAACAATATTGTCTGGACCCTGATAAGACCAACCAGCTGTCCAGCAAGGTGGAAATGTCCCACTTGTTGGAAGTGAAATAGCTATGTAATAGATTTGACCCCTGCTGTGACAATATGTTTGCAAAGGTTTCTGAATATTGCTCATTTGTTAAAAATGTAAGCTTTGCCATTCCTATAAGTTAGTTTGCAAGTCTTAGCCCAGCCAATCCACATATGCACAAGGTATAAATGACACTAATACTACAATCCACTTTTGCAGATCTCAACACTGGCAAGAGAACGCCAGCCCATTGAGACGCCATTACCACAGCACACCCTTTTGTTTGATGTTTCTCATTAAGCTTGTGATAATCTTTCCCATGCTAATGTGCTATTATGCCTTTGCACAGTCTGATCGAGGAATATACCTCCTGTGGGCTTTAAGGAAATAATGCCGGCTTTTGACGCATGTGCTCCTGTTAATCCCCGCACAGAGCGTGCTGCGTGGGTGTGAGAACGAAACTGAAGGCAGGATGATATCTTTTATTATCATCAAGTCAAGTGTGGAGAAGGCTTCTCTCCTATAAGCGGAGCCTCAGGGACAGGTAGCGCGAGTCGGCACCGCTTCTCGCAGGGGGAGAGAGGAGCGGCTGATTTGCTTGTCATGAACATCAGCTGTTTGTTGGTGACTGGCGAGGCGGGGAGCCCAGCCACAGTCTGCCTGGCAGTACAGAAGCTGCAGCATCTCAGCTGCACACTCCCATTTTCTTGGTGGCAGTCAAGATTCCTGAGGTGACAGACTCTTGAAGTGAACAGTTGCCAGCCCCTGATGTGAAGATGATCTCACACACTTCTTATTTCTTATTTCACGCTAACTGTATTTTTGCAAAACAGCTGTAGCTATCCCACCGCTCTTTCTCTCCCCCTCTCTCTCTCTCTCCCTCTCTCTCTCTCACACACACACACACACACACACACACACAGATTGCAAGAGCCCTTGCATCTGGCATGGGAAACCACCTCCACATGATGCATACAACTGTCAGTGTTTTCCATTGAAGCTCTCGGTGCTTTAGGTGAAATTATGTCTCTGAGCAAAAAGCGGATGGGCCAACTGTCATACATCCCCAGAGTCTTTCCTGGCAAAGCCTTGATCAAATCACACACCACACAGACACACATACAAATGCTATATAATACTATATAACTAAATAAGATTTTCTTTGTCATACAGAAACAGCCGTGAACTACTCATCTCTTCATGGACCAAAAAAAACCTACTAAGGATTGCAGGAAAAATAATTTGTTTTGATCTTAATACAACTGGCGTTATGGTGGGGAAAAAAAATCTGATTCACAGCAATTACCGCACACAGAGATGAGAAGTGCGGGAGAGGGGAGAGGGGAAAAGCACATTACAGCTCCTCTTCAAATTATTTTTTCAAACTACCGTCTGTTACACAACTTAATGAGCCTTGAAATTGGCGAGATTACATTTTCCTGCGTGTCAACAATCTCTTGGGATTGTTTTTTTTTTTCTTTTTCTGCAGGATGCGGACTGCACAAGCATGCTGCCGCAGAGCAAATCACGGCGCTGAAAGGAGCAACAAACTAACCATCAAGCCAGTAAATAGAAGAGGGAGTTCCCTCTGATCAGGGGGGCTTTCGGTTCAATCAGCCGTCTGATTTACAGAAGCCGAGTAGATGTTTTAGGTGCACACCACTGCAAGAGATTTAATCTTGTGCTGGATCTGAAAATCCAATTTTTACTTAAATTACAGTGAAAACAATCTGCCAATGGAGTGAGGTAATTTCACTGCTGTTAGCATCTCAATTTTACTTATTTCAGGAATGTCTGAAAATGCACACCAGACACTCGAGCAACAAGATTATTCTGTTGAATCATGAACATCTTGAGCAACTGAAAGAAATAACATTTTTAGGTGCAATAAGAGATTAATGAATGGATGAGATACACACATTTCACAGGGCAGGGTGCTCCCACTTGTCCATAACTCTCTATACTCATAGACTCTCCTATAAATTACATACACTTTATCTAAATTTAATTAATCTAATTGTATGTTGTTGGGACTATGAAAATTTACTATAGATTCCAGTGAATTTATGTAGTAACCACAGTTTTACTATGGTACTTTATGCTGACTGTCTTAACTATTGCAGTATTGTGTTGTTGTTGTTGTTTTAAGGTGTTTTACAGTATCTATGATTAATTGGTGACAATGCTGTGGGAAAATGGTGGTTAAACCATAGTAAAACCTGCTTACATTTGCTTTTGAAAGGCTATGAGATGATAAAAATGACTGCCTATGTACACCAGATGGACTCATGACTATAAGGAGCAAACTGAAACTCAACTTTCACTCGCGCGTGTTTGTTCTGACTTGTATTAATTTTGTTTGCCATCGACTGCATGAATCAGGTAGTAAAAATAGCTTATCGGCTGGACTGCAACAGCAGGGCTAACCCTACAAACGTGACTGTCCGGCACTGCGTCACTGACTCATTGACTGAGTGATGAAGTTACACTATTGGTCGTTCTTTACGTCCTCAGGGTGAGTTTACAGTGGCTCTGCTCACTGACTGCAGCTCATCCCAGATTTATCGTCATGGTAAGAACAGAATATTTTGCTGCTCTTGAATACTGAATGAAGAGTAAAGACTTCTGAATTCACTGACCAGACCATTTTGTCTATCCAGACCATCTAATTTGTCACATGACCATATACAGTCCAGCCATATACAACGTCTTGCTGATCATGACATTCATTGAGTTAGTGACATAGAGGCGATAAATCTGACATGTTTATATGGTTTCAAAACCTTCCTTGAGCAGGTGTGTAAGAACTTGTAATGATGAGATATTGGACCTGACGGCAGAGAGGGCACCAAGGCATCACTGTGTTTCTTTAGGTTGACTCCGCAAAAATAAACTAAGAAAGCCAAACAGGGCAAGAATAGCCTAAACTAAGCAGATGGCGCACTCTTGACTGCAGAGAAAACACGGCAGACTGCAAAGAAAAGTCATTCACTGTGGATTCATGTTTTGTGACCTTAACATGAGCATACAGTAAAGTCTGGAGGAGGCGGGGCATTCTAGGTAGAGAGGTGCAGAATGAGTGGAGCAGTATTTTATTAGTAAAATGTGCTTTCTGCTCAGACTAAATTATATCCATTCGGCTCTGCGCACATGCTCCTCCAGCTAACTGTTTCTTTAAAGCAATATGCATTGATGGACCTGATAAAAAAAAAAAAAAATGTACACGAATGAAAGATGTTTTTTTTTTTTTTTTACTGTATATTGTTGTGCTATTCAAAATTTTATACTGTAAATTTTTCTCAGTGAACACATATTTGCTTATCATGCCATTTAGTGCATGACTGAGAAGCCTAATGGACTGATTATATACACCGATGTTCAGGCGCGTCCAGGTGGCTGTGCTGGCTAAAGCTCTTACTATACATCATGACATCCTGGATCTAAATTCTTTTGATGCACATCACTCCCTCTCTCACCCAGTCTTTGGACTTTTTTGAAAGCTCTGGACCAGAAAAAGGTGAAGTTGCTGAAGGCAGTGAGGACAGTCCTGCTCACCTAGCTCACCTCTATAGTTTGTGGAGTGTAGTGATAGTAGTAGTAAGGCTCGGTGTTTGTGCTGGATGAAAAAGTCAATATCACCGTGGCTCCCAGGAGCTTCTTAATTTGTCCATCTATAATAGTTGATTCACAAGTATGGCTGGCATGAGGTGATGATTGATGTTTTGGCTCAAGCTGCTCCAACTGGCTTGCCAACACTGACCATTTTTACATGAGAGCCGAGGCCCAGAGACTCTGGCTCGTTTAGCGGCAGGCCGACCGGTTGGCAGGCCAGTCTGTTGCCCCGTTCCAGTGCCAAGCACCCATCAGCTATGTGGGGGTCCACGTGACTCAGCACTCGCTACGTAACCAGGCGACCCAGATAATGCTCCAGCATGCTTTAGTGGGTCAAGCAGCAGGAGAGTAGCTTTGCAAATGAACTGAAAAGAGCAAGGTGTTCAAATTAAGCCCCTAATTATGAGAAATGATGAATCTGTCCTCTACCCGTGTCGTCCCACCAGACACTGTAGGAAGGAAGCATCCCACATAGCAACTCCCTAGAGGGGAGCTCGTCAGCTATTTGATGTGGTAATAATGTGAAGAACCAGGATCCTCCCATAGATTAGATGCTAAACTGACCAATGGACCCTCACAAGTGACAGATTATAACAGATTATCAATGATAGCATACTTCTGCTATGACTGTTGAAAGTTCATTTTTGTACTTTGAGTTTGAGCTTTTCTTACGTTGAGTTCAACATGCTCTGTGGCCTCCGTGCAGCACCATAGGGCTAGTAATGTATAACTAAGTAGAGCAGTGGATGAAAATCTAACACAAGTGAAGGAGAAGGAATTGCACAAATAAATTAATAATACCATACAGCCGTTTCTGGGGTTATTTTAAGACTTTTGGCAGCTTGCACAGTCCAAGAGTGCCATGCCGCATTCAGTGGCCATTAAGAATTTAAAAAAGCAGAAGTAGGCCACAGACAATTCAAGCAGAAAGAACATAAGGCTAAATCGCTTCTCCTCTGTTGTTCAAGAATAAGAGAACTGACAAATTAGTGGATGGTCTTCCAGTGAAATGAGGAATTGTAGAGACAGCCACCTCAGGAGCTTGAGCAGTGCAGAAAGGGCTCACTCCCACCAAGGTCTCACAAACTGTAGAGGCAACAAGAGCAAATAAAACATTTCTATTGGAGGCCATTAAGGAAAGGCTGTGCTCCAAATTTCCTTGACCTCCTGCCTCTCAGGAGTTATGAATCAAACTATCCTGTGCAATTCTGCTGGTAAAAAGTGCTCACCATCCTCTCAAGTTGTCAAACCATCTCACACTTGGTTGTGTGGCCCTGCCTTGTAAAATAATTCCTCAAAAGCCGCAGTGAATTTCTAGTGACATCCGCGGAAGGCATGTTGTAGCTCCCAGCTCCTGCCTGTGACAGTCTGCTCATCCGTGAGGGGGTTGTGACAGAGTCGCTTTGGGAAATGCCAGCGATAGAAGGGACCTAAGGGAAAGGTTAGAGAGCTCTCTGGGTCAGAGGCAAGGGCCCTGCTCCATTTTCACAGACACACACAGCATCTCACAGATTCCCTCTGGTCTGATTATCTGTTTAATATTTACCTTTGAGATGCCAGCTTTGAGAGAAGCGGAGGCTAAAAGCACTGCTTTAGTTGATAGTCAAGAGTTTTGCTATTTACACAATGCAATGAGATGACTTTTTGGCATTTCTATGTTGTTTTTTTGTTTTGTTTTCCCCCCACAGTAAAAGATCAGGGCAATGGGCTATGTTTTGGGTTCTGTCCATCTGTCCTTCCATCTGTCCATCTATCCATCATGTGTAATTTCTGGGCCTCTATTGGCTTGGCGATGGTGGATTTCAAGCGGAGGAAACACAGGCCTGGATTGGTGAGGTGCCTGGGAAAAAGACTTAGAAAGTATAAATCAGGTTTGAAACATAACAGAAAGCTACACGTTCGACAGCAACATTGTCTCCGTCAGGATGATGGTGGATGGTGACATTGCGGTCCGACAAGTGTGACCGGCCCTCCACTGCAGCACCACCAGGCCGACAGAGGCAATAAGCTTCAGGCTCAGTATCTTAGACATTGCTGGGTAAAATATAATGAACCTTTGGGGAATGATGCATTTTTACTGTGACTCCAAGAAAAAAAAAAAAAAAAAATCTGCATCCACATCCATGAACAACAAATAAGAGAATTGGGATCTTTTGGGCATTCAGGAGGAGGATGAGTCTCAAGTTAATTAACAGCTGAGTTGCTGGATGACAGACGTTAACTGTCAACTGATGATTTATGTCCACTTGTCAGGAACCCCCATGGTTCAATCCAGAGGCAACTTCCTCAGATCTCCAGCCACGCTTGTCTTTGCTTGATCTTCGCCTGTTACTTTTATATCCACAGAGACACTTTGAACAGCAGGTTTTCTTTTCCACTTGAGCTACTTTAGAAATGAGCACACAAGTTCGGCTCAATTTAATCCATAATGGGAACAGCAGAGAATACCATCAATAAAACAGCAGCTTTGTCACCCTAACCCAGCCTGCACAGCGTGCTGGAGACAGCTGATACAGCTGCAGCATCCTGATGACCTTGCCTATAGGTAGTCACCACAGGGACACATGCCCATAACAAAGCCCGGGACTGGCCATCCTTAGGGGGGAAAAACGTGTTTTGTGTTAGCAAAGCACTGTGTCATGTGCACAGCATACATATGTGTGTGCATGATACATGTGTGCTCATGTCGCATAAAAAGTATAAAACACATTTTAGATGCAATAAATTAATATGCTGTCTACAGCCAGTGCAGCTGCACCAACCCTTTCTGTGAGACGTGCTGCTGAAAAGATCCATGTATTAATATGTTTATTACTCTGAAGGTAAAACCTGACTAGCAAATCCCTTGCCATTTTAACTTATTTTTACTTTGTCAAAGGCCTGAAGCAACTAAATGAATTCATTCAGTAAATGTATTCAGTACATATCAAAATAAAACAAAATAAAAAAGGGCAATAAAAAAAATGTAATTTAGAAAATTTTAGTAATTAGCGCAAGTGGGTGAAATGACTTTAAAATTAGCACACTCATTAAAATAAAACACATGAATATCATATAAATTGCATATAAGTCATTTGTTACACAAATTATGAAACTACATGCACGAAATGATGAAAGTGGAGGGCATAAATTATCCAAAACAAGTTGCTAAGTACTGTCACCTCACATTAAGAGGGACCGCGGTTTGATGCCGAGACCTTTTTGTGTTCTCCTGGGTTTCCTTTGGGTGCTCGTGTGTCCACTCATAGACATGCTAGACAGGTGGACTGGAGACTTTAAATGGTCCATAGGTGTGAATAGTAGTGTGAGTGTGATTAACTGTCCATGTGTGAATGACTGGGGGAAAAATGTGTTAAAATAAGGAACTCCACATCTGATGACATTTTCAAAGCCATTTGCTGGTTTTCATGCATTACAATGTGACCATGCTTTATGCTTTGTACATTTTCTTTTGGCACACACTCCAAGCAGAAAAGTTGGAAATAATTTAACTTGCGTGCCTAGAGCTCAGGGCGCCTTGCAGCTCCTCTGTCAGCATCAAATCAATTTGAAATTGGTGACAGTGTAAATGAGTACCGACAGAGCTGCTATGGAGCTAATCATGCTATTACAGCAATTTAGCTCTACCCTCAACTAACAACGGCACTTGGATTTGTCATGACTCTTGGCAAGCAACAAAATCTCTCCTTGTATTTTGCATAACAATAAAGACAGCACATGCAGCTGCAAGACAGACAGTGAAACATCAGCGCATGTTAGCCAATATATCCACATCTCAAAGCAAGGGCCAGTAGCCTCTGCCATTGGTCATCCAAGTGACACTAAAGTGCACTTGTTTATTTTTTGTCACCTTCGTTGAATGTGCTTGAACCTGCCAAAGCTGCTCTGTGTATCAGCTCCTCTCTGGTTCTTGCCCTAAAAACATATGAGCAAGCAGACAGACGCACCTCATCTCTGGCAGATGTGGTTTCCAACTTTATCAGCTGTCTCTTCCATGGAGGAAAACAGCATCACTATGTCACATTACTGGCAACTAAACAACAACATATTAAATAGATATAAGAAAGTACTGCTTATACAACAATGTAAGGATTATTCAATGTTTTATGTTGATCAAAATGTACCCATTGTTACTGGGTAGTTGTTGGATAAATAAGAAGTCAAATCTGAAGACTTGTAGTTAAATTTTCCCTGTAATGCAGCACATCATCTCCCTGTTTACTAATTTGATTCTGCTCAGCAAATAAAGCAACTGTATTTCTACAAAATTATTTAAATACAGCATGAGGAAGTTTCACAAGGTGAGGTGTAGATTTAAATGTCTCATTTCTGTTTGCATAACCTGATGGCAGCTCCTGAAAACCAAAGCTGACCCTTCGTTGCTCCTGTTGAAGTGAGATCCAAGCTTTGAATACTGTACACTGACTCACTTTATTGGCATTTACTGTGAGAAAAAGCAACAAATTGGAAATGAATTCAGTGTAGGAATTTAATCTCCTGAATGAAAGGTTGATTTGGCTCAAACTGCTCCACTGCTCATCGGAGTCATTTTCCAGTACATCTCAGACGTTTTATCACACCAGCCTTTTAACACCACGGGGGCCCCGCAGATGTGGTTGTCAGTTCCAAATTGGAGTAGAAAATTCTTTTTCTGACATCATTCTGAAGTTTTGAAATTACCATAAAACTCACAAATAAGGTCTGTCTCTGTGCTGCTGCGCTTTAGTTTTAGCTTTAGCTCTGATAGGAGATTAGCCCCTACAGAGAGAAATGAAACTCCAGTATTCAACTCCTATTTGAGAATATACAAACCTAGTTAGAGACAGTATCTGACATTGTCTCTCCAATAAGAATTAAGTCCACAAGAGATTCAAACCAAAGTTAAAAGAACTGCTTTCACCCTCATTTAATCGGTCCAGGTCTTGCCTCCCATTCCCTTTCATCATTTTAAGTGATAATAGAGGAGATTGCCGACTGGATACTGGCCAATCCCTTTAGGAGAGCAAAAACTGACAAATTTGTGGTGCATCAAATCCACTTTGTAAAGGATTTTTAAGCCACAAATTAAGGTATTAAACTTGTGAGCCAGGTGAGTCGCATGAAAGTGATATTTACAAGCCATGGGAAATACGGCAGCAATGGCAAAGAATGCTGTCTTATATGCGCGCTTAGATATAAAAGTAAAAATGCACCACAATAGCTGTGTTTCCATCTAATTGTCAAGCAAATCTGAGGCGAACAATCTTGGTTCTCACCCTGCGGTCCAGAGAGCCCTTAGAGGTCCTTGAGGGGGTCCTAGGTGTCTCCAGAAATGAGGGATATTTTGATTTCACTGTTATTAGCCCAGTGAGAGAATGTATAAAAATGACTATTCAGTTCATAGGTTTCACACTCCTCACTGTTAATCTGACAATAATAACTAAATCAGATGGGATCCCTGAGACTACATCATATCACATACAGGTCCACCACCTGATGTGTATCAGTTCTGGGGTCTTTGACACTCAAAAGGTTGAGGACCTCTGATCTGGGCTACACAGAAGTGTAGTTTCATCATAAGCTGGTGGTTTATGCTACATTATGCACGGCTGTAAAACACAGAGTACAAGAAGTGGAGGCTGTGAACCAGAAACAAAACCAGTTGCCTCGGCCATCTATGAGCGAAAAACGGCAATAATTTACTGATAATAGTGATAGTAGTGATTGCAGAAATAATTTGGTCCCCTCACTGGTCAACACATGCCTGTTGTTGCAACTACCACCCATGTTTTCACACGTTATGGGTTTCCATCTCCCATTTAATTCATTAAACCATCTCAATTCACTCTTTTTTTTTTGTGAAACTGAGGAAGGTGAATTTTGCTTTTTCAATGAACCCTTTCTAATGTGACTGCAAAATGTACATAAAAATACACTGATGGAAACACGACTACTTACTGTAGAACTCATTTTTAGCAGTGTCTAATGACACTTTATGATACTGCAGCATTTTCTGACATCCTGTTTGAGAATACGTCTTCGTTCACAGCCTGTGCGAGTAGCTGGAGTAGAGGGAGTGTTACACACATTCACACACTCATGCCCGTCTTGTACGGTTTGTTAGTATCGTAGCAGCTGTGAACACTGCTGGTTATCCCTGATGGAGGGTAAAGGGTTACACTTTCATTTCCTCTGCCGGGATTTTTCCATTTGTCCTGGGTGTTCAAACCAGCGACCCACTGGCCACAAGCATGTTTCTCTAACCTTCGGGCCAGCACCACAACTGACTCGGTGCATTCTGGTGATATTTGTCTCCCTTACTTATTAGATTGGCCCGGAGACCCCTGCAGTCCCCAAAGTGTTATTTTCAGCCTCAAATCTGTGCAGAGTGTTGCTGTAATGATTTTGTGGGAGGTAAATTTGCAGTGTATGGCAAGAATGTCGCTCTGCTAATTCAGCCCTTCCCACCCACTCAACTTGTAAGGTGAAAGACTGAAACGCATGAAAGTGTACGCACGCTTACACACACACACACACACACACACACACACACACACACACACACACACACAAGCATACACCCGTCATGCAGTATTGCTGATGCTGCTGAAATGTGCGTGATTTACATGACTGTGATGAATGCGGAGAAAAAAGATGACTCTGGGTTTTTATGCAGAGATGATCCCGATTATCATGCGTTAACACGTCTCCAGCTTGTCAAACTGTGTCCTTTCAAATTCCAGTTCCTTGTTGTATTGGGATTGAAATATACCTGGAATCACACTGTGAATGTTTAACTTTGAATCTGATAAATCTGCAATTTATCTTTTTTTTTTTAATATCGCACCACCACTTTCTGTCCATGACAATGGAGAAATTTAAAATTAAGCACTTTGCATGCATGTAGTTTCCTCTGACAGAGGCACATTCATCAGCCAGCAGAGGAAACAAGCGCTGCAACTGTCTTCCAGTGCACTCCTCTAAAGCAACAGGCTTAATAAAGATGTCAATTTTTTTTTTTATTGATTCACTTTAGGCCATGCAATCAAACAACAGAAGCCTATCAGTGTGTAAAGTGGGCAAATTTATGGCTACATGATAGCAATAAAACGAAAAACATATGCAATACTGAGACTATTTGTTTTCACAACAGTCACTTAACCATTCACTGTGAAATAAGTTCAGCATGCAATCTGCACCAATTCAAGTGATTTATGATCCACATCCTCAATAAATTGCTATTCATATCTTCATTGCCTGTTGATAAAGACCCTGGTGGTTGATGGTGTGTGTCTGCTCACAGTGGAAGATAAATCTGATACAAAACAATATGAACAGAGAAAGTGTCCTAATAGTGCCACATTGTTGGTGAGTGTCATTTAATTGTTTTACAATGGGAAAAAATGAAGGTTTTGGAAGCATTTCATTCTAAAAATGACTCACTACTTTAAAGACAAAGTGATTCAGCTCTTACAAACTGAAAGCTGACCTTAAAATAAAACCACTTTTAGGTTTAACATTTAAGTTTTTAACAGTAATGAGTCAACTGCCTTTTCTGTTCTTTGACAAACTGGCTTTTAACTTTGTTTTCAACAAAATACATTTAAAGCATTGTGAAATTAAACTCTTCAAAATTTGATGTATTACAAAGACCCTTACATCTTGCATGTCCAGTTTTGATAATTTTCATATTGTAAGTTAATTGGAGTATTTACATGCTCCTCTGTGGGCTCATAAAGTTCTACAACCCTTGTAGTAATGAAACCTTTACAAAAATGTATATTCACCAACCTAGAGACGAGACTGATTTCCTTAATTTCTGAAAAATTGATGTTCTGGAGATACAGGGTTTTGGTTGGACAGCAGTGAAATGTTACGCAGGGTAAACATCTGTCAAAGACAAAATGCCACCACACCTCCTTTGTTACAGTAGATGCTCCATGGCAACAGCAGTGGGACATATTCTGCTTAGCTTTGACATATAATCACAGCTGGGCGATTATTTCTGCCAGTTTGCATTTCGTCCCAATAGTGGGTTTACATTTGGAAAGATTAGGCCC
>OMLB01024474.1:30550-48557 GCA_900302555.1 Myripristis jacobus
AGCCCGCTACGCTTAACCTTAAATGGTATTTAACCCATGGGTGCAATTAAGGAGAGAAGATCGCTGCTGGTGTGGCCCCTTTCAGACTGTTGAACAAACTGTATGAATATGTGGCCGACAACGTTGAAGGCCACAACCCATCAGATCTACACAATCCACAAAAGTCCCTTAATCCTGCAGTTGAACAAGAGTAGGCACTAAAGCTGCTTAGTATTCGAATGTAGGAACAGACCCTAGTTCCTGCTGTAGGTTTATCAATCTGAAGATACTAGGACGGGCTTATCTTTTGGCTTTTGCTGAGCGCAAATGCAGATTTGCACCCTCAGATACAGCTTGCACTTTGAAGATTAAAGAACCGCCTTTTGAGCCAATAGTAAAGCCTTCTGCTGCCAGTCCTGAACTGAAATCAATTAAAGTGCAACCCCCTTGAACCCTGGGATGAAAAATGTTGAGCATTTTCTGATTTCTCACCTCTACCCAAGCTATCACGGTAATGGTTGCAAATAAAAATGGATGACATCCTATTTTTGAGGTCCTCACAGAAGAACAGTCTTGCTGATCAAAACAGAATATCTGCTTCTCTTTCCAACAGAGATAAGAAGTTAGGACTGTCTCTGCAGAAATGCCATTACTCCCACGGCTTTTATTAAAAATGATACATCAAACTGCAGCAAAAAACTGCCTCCAATCAAAGTCTGGAGACACTGGATCTACAATCGCTCATGGCAAGATTGCTTATTCTGGTTCCCCCCTAAAAGCCCAGTGTTGGGCCGAGGCCTCTCGAGCAGCATAAAGCCATCCAATCTGGGGAATGGGAGTGCAATGATGTGTGAAGATGTCAGTCCAGCATCTGGGGGAGAGAATAGGGGGACGAAGAGTCGCTGCCTCAAATCAGGATGGCAGTTATTGGCCAGTTGTCAAAATATGATTAAACTGTGCTCGGTCACTCCCTGTGGTGCTCTAACATCCATCCACAATATGAACCATACTAACAGCTTAGCCTAAGGGCATCTGGTCACATCGAGTCTGTAAGTGCACACATGTGAGTAGAAATGGTTAAAAACAACAGCGCAGGAGGGAGGTCTAGATCTTACTTGAAAGATGAATCCAATATGTCTCACATGAGTTCAGCCTATGTGAAGTGAGAGAGGATGGTTTGTCGCGCTCGGCGTCGTACACAGTGTAAGCACGGCCTGCCAAAGTTTTCAAGTATTCAGAGGTCATCAAACTCTCATAAATACCCTCTGCAGCTATTCACAGATGCCTGACTGGGGCTCGATATTAATGTGATGACTCCATCCTCAGATCCCTTGTTGGAGTAATTCCAGTCTAAGCACTTACAAAAATTCCAATAGCTGCTTACAGTGGATTAAACAGCTTTTTTGTCAAATGATGTTTCCTGTCCACGGGCTTCCGAATTTAGCCTTAAGTTCAAAGTGAGGGAAGGCGAATGCAGAACAGTCTGAATGCAGCATATGATGACTCACTGCAGTCAGTTTTTTTTTTCACACATTAGAAACTCTAATACTCCGCAAAAGCTTGTTCTTGTAGTAATGATTTGGCAACCAATCTGAGCTGAGTTTGTGCTCAAAAATTAAGTTCTCTTAATTGGACCTGATAAGTTTATATGACTTTTGGTCATCATGTTTCAAAGCTCGTCCAGTCCTGTTTTCTTCAGCTAAGGAATGTGGCACAAATCAGAAATATCTTGTCTTCTACGGATCTCAAACTATTCATTTACATATCCATTTTGTCCCATCTAGAGAACTGTTGTTGATGATTGTAACTCCCTTGACATGCGCCTCGGTCAAGCTGCTCTAAATCGTTAACAGTTGGTTGGAAATTAAGCTGCCAGGCTATTGACTAGAACGAGCTGTAGGTCCAGCACGCAGAACAAATTCAGAATGAACCACAAGATCCTGCCCCCAGGTACATTTCTGATCTCCTCGTTCCACTTCTTGACCACTGTGATCCTCAAATCTCAGCCTTTTATCCATCCCCCGCTCCAACTGCACAAAAGGTGACCATGCCCTCTGGAATCATCTTTCCCAAACTATCAGATTTGCTGAATCTTTGGACAGCTTTTAAACCCCATCTTTATAAGCAAACCTTTTTATAGATCTCCACCCCCATCTGATGTTTTGCTTCATTTTTTTGTTTGGTCTGTTTCTAATCATGCGACGTTTTATTTTATCTATTTATTAATTTATATTTTTCATGTGTCTGTGTGAAGTTGTAACTGTGTGCATTAAAAAGTGATGTATAGCTAAAGCTTTAGTTACTTATTTATTTACTTACTTTCTAATTTGCAGTCACGATAATTAACATTTCTATCCAATCCACAGATGGGTCAGCTTGCTCAGAGGAGTTGCAGGACATAAAAGCAAATGGCAATAAAGCTCCTGGTCAATCTCCAAGTGAGAACACACACACACACAAACACACGCATGCACTAACACAAGCAAAATCGTACATGAATGTGCACTCAATGTCACACACACACACACACACACACACAAGCACGCAGCATCACACGCCCAGAAACACCCACCACGGCTGTGTTGTTACACTCGGTTACAGCAGACAGTAACAAAACTGCTTTGATGTTAATTAGTACAGCAGGGTGTGGATGAGAGGTGCTGAGGTAAGATCAATAAGATCTAAAAATATCTGTGACTTAATTTAGACGCCGCTTTCAGAATGTGAACCGAGCGCTCCTCGTTGTGCAGACACCTCCGCTGACTGAGCTGATATGACACTTAACAGTAAAACTTAGGCTCAGGCTATGATGCTGCAGAAACAAGAGATCGGGCTGCTGACCTATAGGTTCAGAGAAGTGTTAGCTATGAGTCAGTGAGCGTAACAATACTGCACTGCATACTGTACCACCGTATGCAATTTTTAGTCCAAAAATACCTGCAAGTCAACATGAGTTCAAGCATCCCTAGAAAATGTCTCATGTACTCTACAGTAATGGCTTGCAGGGTAACTGGCATGTTGACACACAATATGGAAAAGTATTATGAAAACTTAGCAACTGTGTGTACTGAAAATCTACCTCATACATAATTTACCTACAAGGACATGGCAATGCAATGAAGTACAAAGTCTACGAACACAGTGCGCTAAAATAAGCACATCCCAAAAATATCAAAATCACCTTGCTCACAAAGGCAGAGGTCTGATCATGAGGGCATGAGCAATTTTAGGCAACCATGTGGGCTAGTTGGAAAATTGCCCAACATTTCAACACAGCTGGAACATACGAGAGTAGTTCAGGAAACAAAAAGGTGGGTGATACATAGTCCATTTAATATTTTGCGGGGACATAAATTAATATATCCCCTGACACAACGGACACAATTAGACAAAACAGGACATAATTACAGAAATGAGAGTTGGCGACCATTTTGTACACGAGTCCACACCTCAGTCAGGCTTTCTGTGGAAGTACTTAATGTATGTTGCAATGCTGTAATTTGATAATACTCAATGCATATTCTAATGCGTATTGTGAGTATATACCCTGTAAAAGATTGGTGCTTTCTTTAAAGTTGGATCAACACTAAATGATCAATGATCAATGATCAAAATGCACATGCACCTCAAGCACTTTAACAAACCTATGCTGCTCCTTGTGTTTTTAACGTGTTCTCGTGTTTTAGGGGTGTTTTTCTTTCTTTTAAATATGTTTCTAAAATGTCTTATTTTGCTATGAAGTGACTGTTCACAGTGTGACTGTGACGGTTGTTTGAGCATCACGATCTGGAGGGCGATATCTCGTTCCTGTGTATACGAAGGTGTATGATGGGAATGACAGTAAAAGTGAACTGAAGTGAACTGAATTGATGAATGAAAAACATTTTTAAATAGCTAAGTGAACCTGGATCCCAAGTCCTTGTATGAACTGTGGCTGTCTCTATGTTAAACATGTACTTACTACTACGAGTACTAGATTTGCTGCTTACTTTTCTCACTCACAGGTCACACCACATGTCTACAGGTATTACCATCATGACTTTGCTCTTTATTCACATCGAAAGCAACAACAACCTGGTATCAGTGTGTCCTAACAGAGCAGCAGCAGGAGGAGGGCCAAAAGTCACTGAGGCCACGGCACAGGTTGTACAGAACAGCCAGTTATGATGGATTGGGACAGTTTTTACAGCAGAACTCACAGGACGGGACTGCAGCAAACGCCAGGCTGAGTTTGGCACCTAAGACTTTTGAACACTAAGGCTCTCATTTACTAAAGCCGATAGTGGGTGCTAAAATGTTTTCAGTGTTTGGAATCACGTTAAGACTCGTCACTGGTGCAAGAACATTTTCTTGACCAATCCAAGGTTATGTCACTGGTTTTGGGCACATCAAACGCTTCAGTAAATCAGCGTCTAAGTGCTTTGAATGTTGAGCCAATGTTATGGTGGTTGGTTATGGTGTCAGTAGCCTTAACTCTCCTCTGTGTGTGTGATGGGAAAGTTACTGCAGATAACTACAAAAGTGTCTGAATCAGCCACTTTCCATCGTTTTTAGCTCTGCAGATTTTTCCAGCCCCTCTTGTCATCTTGTTCATTCCTCGTGACAAGCACACTGACAGAAGTCAACAGCCTCAGGGGCTCAGGTTGTTCAACACAGTGTTGAAGGCCTTAGATGTTTTAAGTTGTTGATTTGGGTACTTTGCTGAGAGAGAGCACAACAGAGAGAGAGAGAGAGAGAGAGAGGAAGAGTGCACAATGCAAAACCTCAATATAAGGGGGTGAATATGATGTCAGGATAATACCTTATGCACATTGTACTTGCTGAGTGTGTAGGCGAGAGGAGGGGAAGGAAGAGGTGGAGGGGGAGCACGCAAAGAGAGAGATGGGTGGGGGGTAGGGGAGGAAGGGCTGCATTGCTGACCACTGCGAGACTCATCCATCCAGAACATGCTGGGCTGCTGCGCCGCAATTACTGGCCTCATGTCAAGTTTGGAGGTGGGATGCACGCATGACACTGATTGAGAACAGCTCCACTCTGCGAGGCGCTTGGAAAAACATATCAGCTAAGTAGAAAAATCACTTCACAGTCCTTCCACTGCCTCCTCCTCCCAAAGATTACACCTCTCTTAATCAGTGGGAGATGGCAGTTTCACTATACTTTGCACATTATTATTTAAAAAAAAAAAGACACAGGTGATTTTCCTACCAGCCAAGGATGGATATTCAGTAACTCAAGACCTGCTATAGCTGCTTCTCAATGTGCACAGCGAGTCCAACTTTTATTGAGGCAGTCAATGAATGAGTCATTATGAGCAACTTGCAGGGAAGTAGAGCGACATCTGTCATCTTTCCATTTGAGGTAATGACTGCACAGCTATCAGTGTGACTGCACTCTGTTAACACTGCCTTCTTGTTATCCAAAGGTCACTGCTGACTGCCCTTGGACAAGGTTCGACTGGGAACCTCTGGCAGTTCGGGTGCTGAGGCAGGAGCTGCTGTGTCCGCGAGGTTAAAACCTGACTGCTGATGCACAATCTATGGAGCCAAACTCCTCAGATGTCTCACACTGTCAACCTTTGCTCTCTGCCGCCTCACTGCCCTGCACAAACATGCAAATGTACTTTATATAACTATGTTTTCTCAACTTGGGCAGAAATGTGGGCACAAATACACAAAATGCACATTTAGACAGATATATGTGGACACTACAACTCCAGATATATTTCTCTGTGGTTAAATGTGGGGCTGCTTCTGTGCTGTCTCTGGTCCTAGATTATAAATGTACAGTAGAATACACTCCGAAGATGGAAGGTTACGGCAAAAGCACAAAGCCATCCTTCTTCATCTAACACAAGAAAATCCCCCTATAACTTCTCTTCGTTTTATTCATCACAATGCTGACAGACCACTGCAGCACTGAGAGGTACGATTCAGTTTCACTCTCCGTTTAATCAATTCGGCTGCTGGATTTTCCGAAAGTTAAATTGAATTGAAATTTGAAAATCATTTGCAGGAAGTAAGTTCTGACACCTATAAAAAAAAAAGAATCCCTGAGACTGGATGCTCTGTCGCTAGTAAGTGAATTGTAGTTGCTTTGTAGCACTGACAGCTGGAGGCTGAGACCTCTCAATCTGCCGGCAGGTCAGAATACTCCAACAACTAAGAACTACCTTATGCAGAAAAGTCTTACAACAAAGTCACTCAACAAACAAGCAAAACCTATATGCCAATGTATCCTAGTGATGCCGAGGCAAAATACAGACCACATCAACAGCTACCGTCAAGTCATGATGAATTTTAGGAGGGAAATCATATCAAAGTTTCATTAAAATCATCAAAAATGCACCACCATCACCTTTACTAATAGGGTTTTACAGTATTGCAGCAGCTGACATTTTAGTATAACATGTGCGTGACATTGCCACACTAAAAGCAAATTAGTACCACAGCTATGAACATTAGGGCAGACTGAAAATGCTGGTGGTGACCTTAGTGGAGTAATCCGGGCATTAAGTAATAAACTTTCAAGTCTGTGCCGGATAAAATGTTCTTAACTCTCAACTAAAAAAGGGCTATTAATATCCGCCTCCCACCACTTTGAATTGAATGGAGCTGGAACATCTGTGACTGAGGGATCAGGGGCAGCGAGCTGTGGGAAAACCTAATAGCAGTTTTCCATTCCAAGCTGTAACCCCCTGTGGTGTCAGTTCTCTGTTGCCTAGAGCTGCTCCGTTAGTTATATTGAGACATAAGCCTATAGCACCATACAGTGTAATCACCTGCACTAACGTACTGTACACACACCCGCAGTTACACACTGACAGTAACATATTGTAACACAGAAAGACCTACAGTAACACAGAATAGAGTAGAATAGAACCAGGGTCACCAATTAAAACATCACATGAATAAAGCAAAACATCACATCAGTTTTAAGCATACCATATGCAATATCCAGCATACATTCAAACACAGCAAAGAATTCATTAGTGCATTTTGTGAATTTCACTGAGAACAAACATCCTTTATAGATCTTTATGGCTAATTTTTGTGTTTTCTGTAGCGGCGGCGTGTAGCTCACGGAACACGGAATGAGGTGTCATCAACTGTTGTTTGTAAAGAATTACCTGTAACATATTCCATTGTTTTTCAAAAGTATACTGCGCTTAAAATGTTGGATTTCTTCCCACCTAGAGCTACATTTATGCAAGAATACTACTACTTCTACTTCTACTACTACAACTACTAGTACTACCACCAATGATAATAATAATAATAATAACAATAAGCAACAAAGTAAAGTGAAATTGGAGGCACCGTTTAGCTGGAATTAGGCTCTCTAATTTACTCGCACTGCGCTCCACATTTGCGCAACATGCTGTCCTTAATAGTTGTTGGCACACAACGGAGTTGCACTCAGGTTTCAGTTTTGATTCAATGTGGTAGTGATTCTATTGGACTGGGGAAATAATGTTAAATTTCATAAAACCTCTGCGCTGACACTTTGGAAGGCTTTGGTGAAAGTACAGGTCGCCCACAGCAAAGAGATGCGCCGTGGAATTCCCTCCACTGACGCTGGTTAATTGGCACACTTTTGGCAGTGCAGCTGTGCAGCATCTCACACAGCATCATGAATCATATCCTCACGCTGCTGCCTGCCTTCAGCAACAGTAGATACAGGATGATAAATCACATTCGTTAACAGAGATCCGCTGACAACTACACAGCGGTGGATTATTAAATCACCAATTCGTCTTCGCTTTGCGCAAAAGCGCGCATGGATCGTGCGTAATTGAGTTAATTCCAGTCTTTTTTTTTGTTTTTTTCTAGTTGTAAAGCGTAAATCCTACCTCGCTCATGATGGACAATAATGTCGAGATCGCTCGTCTGTTTCCAGTGCGTGAGGCGCAGGATGTGAAGTTTCAGCAACAGTGATCTTTTAACAGTGGCTCGCCGCGGACAGGGAAGCTTTATAAAGTGTTAAGCCCAACTCCTCCGTGTCATCACGTCCCCACTAAACCAATAGGAATGCCGTGGGCAAATCAGTCTCCCAAGTCACCACCCAACTCCTTAAAATATTCATACGCTGTGTAAGCCCTTTTCATCATAATCAAACAGACGCTGCTTCTGACTTCTTTTGGCGAACACCGGGTCATTAATTAGATTGTAGGGTGGGATGCATCTCACGCATCAGTCATCAACAGGAACTGCTATTTTGAAATATGTGCTATTATTACTTACTCCCACCATGACCGCATGTGCGGGTGTAATTTACATGACAGCAGTTTTGAAATGAGGTTATGTTCTCTTTTGGTGCTTTTTCTTACGAAAACACAGCAATGTTCCCGCAGCGATGACCTCACCTTTTATCTCTGATAGCATCTCTACTATAAATATAATATTAATTTCTTAGCTTCTATAATTGGTGCCTTTGTTTATCCTTTGCTGTGATATTTGTCTATGATCCATTAATATATCATTATATTATTAATTCTTTTTAGGATTTCTACTTTGGTATAAGCAAATTAAAAATTTCTCTGGTGCATTCCCTGACAGGAGTGTTTTAAATTTATTGCATCAGAGAGACTGAGCTTGATGTGTTAAAGGTTTATTAAATTTCTTAGTTGAAAGAGTGACAACAAGCGGTTTTACAAAAGGACCAGTGGCCATTTCTACAGGACTTAATACCTTTCTTGCCTCAGTCTCACTGCATACATACATCACATACATAACCATCCAATGTACTGTAATGCGCCATGCCACCACGCTGTTCCCCTCCTTTTAATTCCCCTCAACATCAATTATGCAGGCTGGGGCAGGTCCTTTCCGTTTGTCCTAAATCCATACATTCATTTTTAAAATTCATTAGCTGGACCGGTGTCAAATTGCAAGACAGCCCTATGCACCTCAAGTACGTCAAAAGTGACTTATGTTCACAATCCAGAATGCCACCACGCTCTGGTTTGTGCTCATCTACATAGAATAGCTTTGGACAAAGAGGAGCAGCAGGACTCATATTCACATTGTGCATACAACTGGAGGGCACTTCAGCATCCATAGGGACTGTCACCTGAGCACTGAACTCCCTATGGAGGCCTGACGGATGGGAGAAAATATAATAAATGCAGGCCTAACTTATATACCGCTCTGACTCGACCTGTATGTCCCTGGGCTAACTGTCAATGTGGCTGACAAGCTGAAGGTGAAATTCAACATTCAAAATTACTTTAGGGTCTTTGTTCTGCACAAAAACATTTCCTCAAATGCCACTGCCTGGGCTGGTTGATAGAAAATGTAATTTACTTTGCCAAGTGCAGCAGATGGTACTGAGGTTTTTGTGAACGCTTATGAAGTTAGTATGGCACAGCACAATCTGTAGTGCCTGCAGTTTGGTTTTCTGGCTTAGCTAGAATCGCTCTTGACAGCATACAAGATGCCTATAACAAAGGTAGAGAAGTTAAAGACGCCAGCTGGCTCATATATGTTAGAAAATTGCTCTGAGTCCTGAAATGTAGCAGTGTGGCTTATTATTAAAGGAAAGGAGGAAACAGTGGAGTGTCAAATGCTGAAAGGTGGGATGACACTGACAGATTCTTGTTGTTTGATGATTCTTGATTCTTGATGTTGGCCTGTAGCTCCATCTATATCAGCTCGGCAAAAACGGAACCCAAGAAAGCCAATTCAGCCAAATTACGTGCATATTACATAAATGTATTGCTTGCCACTTACCAAGAGGTGTGGGACATCCCCTATGCAGTAGGGGATAAAAATATATTGGCAGGAAAAGGTGGCAAGGCTGCTGTCTCTGAATCAGCTGATGAATTGGGAAACAGTGAGGAGGCGGAAACGTGGTTGGAGGAAGCTGTGGGATAAACACGGGCAATGCGAGCCGCATTGGATTCATTATAGGTGCAACACATGATGTGCTACCATCTCCCCAAAATCTGTCAGTGGTGAGGTCTGCAAATTCATATGTGTTGAAGACGTTGTTGCCTCTTGTCTTCAAAATGAGGACTTTGGGGCGCTGGGATGGTAAAGATTCATTTCTAAATTGATTTGAAGCATGTTAATGTTGTGGACTTTAGCATTTACTTAGTCTTACTACTAGATGATTGAAGAATGGCTGCATGGATTTTAGGTGGGGTCTAAATTATGAAAATCTATTTTGTAACTACAATAAGACAGGAATTGCACAGTGGTAGAGTGCGGGAGCAGTCATACAGTGATACATGCATTTCATGGATGGCAGATACAATTTGTTGTCTGAACTGCCGACCATTTTAAACCAGCAGAGTCAGACATCCCTTTAGCCAGTAATTGTTGATACTATTTGGTGTCTGACCTGCAGAGTGTTGTTTCGAGCCAGGGACAGCAATCACAGTTTTATATTCCCTCCCCCTCCATGGCTGAAAACTGTCTAAATTATTCTATGACTCACGTTTTCACAAAGTGAAGTTAATGAGTTATTTCATCTCAACCTTTAATAAGCTTTTTATACCTCAGCTAGAACATTTAAAAGAATTTCTCATGTTGATGCGTGCTCACTGTTGAACTTTTATCCTGTTTTACAACTTACTAGACAGCGATTAGGTGGGCTAATTGACATCTCACTAATAAAGAACTGTCATTTTATTGTTTTCATTTGCCTAAATTATCAGATTTAGCTGTATGAGCATAATGAGCCTAATGACATGCTATTTTTGAGGTTTAGTAAAAAATAAATAAATAAATAAATAAAAAAAATTCATAGTACCCGTAGGGCAATTCCATGGCAACCTGTGCAAATACAATCCACAGGGAGGATTTATACATAATGAGAGACAGATGAAGCCTTTCTGGCAGAATCTTTTCTCTCCGTGAAGAGATGTGTCTTTTCAATGCAGAGATAAATCAGCTGCCATTAAACTTTATGTGACACCTCAGTTATTTATACCTGTAAGGACACTGTTTTATATCCTGCAGTTCTAACTGAACATATAATCCTCTGATAACACTTACATTTTAACACATCTCTTTGGGGGAATGGAGAGTATACAGTTTCAGCTACTTACAGCTGTGGATGCCATTTTGTCTACATATGTCTGATGGTACAAAGATGGGGTTATGTGGGCGCTACAAATATCTTCACTCATTATTTCTGAACTGAGGATTCACCTGAGATATGGAGGCTCCTTTACTCCTCTTTAAGCCATGTAGAACATCTGTAATGACGCCAGCTATTTTCGGACAGAGCTCTTTTTAATGCTCATATATTGTTTATGGTTGTGGTCTGATACACACACCATCAGCCAGCATGCCTGAATACACACTTCTCACCATACTTCTAAAACTGCAGCCACACTGCATGTCATGTTGACAAAATGCACATAGTGTCTGAGTACTGAATGTGTGTTTGTAGAGTTTTATGTATTTCTGTGATCTGTCATGTCCTTCACTATTTCTTTGCAATGCTTGAGGTCTTTTTATCCCGGTACCTTGTGTCACTTTGAAGTTTGTTAGTTCTTAATACTAGTCAGTCGTGCTTTTTCCCCAGAGTTTTATTCATGAATTATTCTGAAGAAATACCTTGATTCTGCTTTGTTGTTGTGAAGTTACTCCTCCCTCGGCGAATTGCATACAATCTATTTTCATACTGTGTGTGTGCACACGCACACATACTGATGGAAATCATGCATGTGTATGTGTGCACACAGTATGTGTGTGTGTGTGTGTGTGTGTGTGTCTCTGTGTGTGTCCATGTTATTCCTCCATAACTCCCTCTTCACCAAATGCATGTACACTCGTAACCTGACAATTTTTTATGTTGTTGTTGTTTTTATAGGGGGTGCGGTGTTTTAACATGACATTTTCCTTTTGTCCGTCTCTCTGAGAGAACACACCTCAACAGTGCAGGAACAGGAACGGACTCAGATCTGACAGAGCCCTCCTCACTACAGGGTGATGCGTAGAAATACATAAATGCTGTCATGAGCCCAGCTGAATACAACTCTACAAATGCATTTATATCATCATCATCATCATCATCATTACCACTACCGCTAAATTTGTGGATTAAGAATGCATGAAGATTTTACAAGAGAGAGCAAAACTCACAAGGTGATTCAGGCCTGAGCAAACCAGAAATTTTAGATACCCATTCTGAAGCGCAATCAAGGCGTTGCTCGCATCGACACACCAGAATGCATTGGAAGAACATACAGCACAAAGGTCAGTGCCAAGCTACTGGGGGCTACACTGAGAGGGCGGGTCAGATAACAAGGATTACGGTGCTGGCTGTGCAATGCATAATCACTGGCAGTCTATACTGATGGGTGATATGATGTAGGGGCTATAGCTATGCCTTCCGACAGCTGCCAAGCTTTACTTTGGCACTTTGGCAGTCTCTTTTATGTGCTCCATCAGTATGGATCGCTGGGAGAGCCTTATACAGCCCCTATAGGGTCCAGTCCCTTCAACTCATCCGCAGCTCTATAGGCTGACATACGGGTGAAGGAAAACTACACGTCAAACACTGAGTGAGGAAGGTGCAACTTACTGTCAAAAGAGTTAGACATATGAATACACCCTTGATGCTGAGAGAGCCATGCAAAATCTGAGTAGAAATCAAAAATGGATTACGGACCTACTTCTGTTGAGTCTCCACTTGCCATGTGTTTACTTTACTCTGGATCCCAAGATGAGTCAGAACGCTGTGTGCTATGGGGCTGAAAAAGTTTCAGAACTTTTCTCATATTGTTGTCCAACCACACACCAGACATCGCAATCTTTTAAACCACCAAGTAAAACAAATGCTCAGGAATTTGTCTTCATGCCACTGGTGCAGACATGTTGACAGATCCCAGGGTTTCACCGTCACATACGGGGCGATTTGGAACAACAGGACCTCACGTTCACTGTGCAATACAAGCAACACCACCAGACATACATCGGGAATATCACTCTACATAGACATTCATCTTGCAATATTTTTTAACTGTACATGCTCTGGTGCAGTGTATGTGGTTGTCTGCCAAGGGAAGTGATACACTTTTGTCCTTCCACATATACAAATTGAGCTGCTGCATGTGTTAAACCTAACCACCACTAAGTATTGCCTCTATGATGAAAAGACCCCAGGGTGTCTCCTACGACAGATAACACGCTGCTTGCCTCGATTAGCAAAAATTAACCATATCCTCTATTAACTCTATCTCTTCTAAATCAGTTTATTTAGACTGGCTGCACTCCAACACATCTCCCTTTCCAATATTGTTGTTTATCTGTGGCCACTGGGGGTGGAATTAATCTGATATTATCGCTCCAGATTGAGTCTGTTAGTTTGCTTTCCTCACCATGGTAGCTTATAGGGTTTGTGTGGTTTGACTTCTATCTGATCCCAACTTTAATAGCGTCTCATGAGGCTGGGGGCCATCGTAATCGAGCATGGCTATGTTCCCGCCTCCTGGTAGCACTACAGATGCCTCAGTTGAGGCCACACACACCTGGACCAAGTTGTGTTTCCCTTCACTATCATATTGAAGTTTGCTGTGTGTTGTAAACAGTCAAACTGCCACTTTTCACCAGCATTGAAACAAATACCAGACGCCTGGCTACAGGGTGATTGACTCAGGTTGCAATATTATGGAGTGCAGCAAAGACAAGGCAGGCAATGTGTCCTCATTTTTGCTTTTGGTATGGACTGACATCAAAGTTGACCTAGCTTTGAGTTTGTCGGCTTACCTGTGAGCCAGACAGTGTCCCAGCCCGGTGAAGAGCCAAGTATAACGACAAAAGTCAAAGCCACAAACGATTGCCGGTCTTTTCTCTTTTTTTTCTAATCAAGTTTCTGTTCTGTTTGTAAGCCCCTGGCCATTGTGCAGCACGGTACTACATCTCTTGTCATCCCTCTTGTTTGATTATAGTACAGCCAAACTGCTCACAGCACTCGTTCACTCCTTGTGCAGGTTTTATAATTCTGGTCAGGGATGCAGGGATGTGTGAGCGCAGTGTAATGTTAACTGTGTGCTGCCTCTGCGGCTATAGCACAGAGAGATTCATGACGAGAACATATAATCAATTCACATGGCTAATAACTAACATGCATGTCCCCCATGATTTACATACAGAGCACTCGAAGCAGAATTGATCACTTTGTTGTCTCTGTTAATGAGGAGGTTTGAGAGAGCCGCTGTGCTGTCACTGCTTTGTAATATACACACAAACATGTAGAGCTAACACACACACACACACACACACACACATAGAAACACATATGCACAGATCAGGAGACCTGTGTGACTCTAAGATAGAACTGGGCAGCTTGTATATACTTCAAAACCCAGAGATGATGGCAGTGGCTTAATGTTAGCAAACATAATTTCCTCTTCTTAGTGGCTGGTGGGCTGGTGAAGAGGTGCAACTATCAGTGGCGAGTCTCTCTCTGGACAAAGTGCTCCCTCACTGCCGTTCAAGGGCTTGTTTTGTATTTCACTTTTAAGTTTCATCCATTGCTGGTCACTGAGATAATTTCCCACCAGTGTAAAATGCACGGTAGACAAATCTACGGTGTCTGAGTTAGGGTCTCAATTTTTTTGCAGTCCCCAATTTTTGGATTAAAATGACACAGCTGTGTTTACACAAAATTGTACCTTGTATATTCACATAGCTTTAAAGGAACAGATCACTCAAAATATAAAAAGGGATTTCCCCACTCACACCTATTGCAGTCTATTCATCCAGATAGTGTCTCTGTCTCTGTGATTTAGCGAGGTTTCCAGTCTGTAATTGTCTTTCCTCTCTCTTTTCACCCCAACACAAAGGGGAAGGGCGCTGTATGGGTGTTGCTTTGTGGAGCTGAAACTGTCAAAAATGTCCATGTGAAAAACTCGGTGGCAACAGCTTTTTCCAAAAACAGTGACATCATTACGCAATCTTCCAGCCCCATTGTATTGCCTTGCTAGGACAAAAAGGATGATGGCTGCTGAATGGAAACCTCACCAAATCACACAGAAACTCTATGGATTGATAGAGTGCACTCGGAGCAATTTTGTGTGTGTGTGTGTGTGTGTGTGTGTGTTTTGGATGAACTGTTCCTTTAACATTTTGCCCTTCTGCCATTACCCTGTGTCCTCTCTATGTAGGGCCCCTGCTTCAGAGCTCTTGGATGTAGCCAACCGTCACTGATTTGTGTTTGTGTGCACACACGTGCGCGTGCCTGAATCTCCTTGCTCTCTCTACACAAACATTGTGTCAAAAGAGCCGCGAGACATTCTCCATGTTTTTATGACCATGGTTGGCAACTTAATCTAATCCTGTGAGTGCAGCCACCACACTGGAGAGGCAGAGACAGCTGCATGATGAAATCGCACACAGGGAAAGCCCGACAGCTCTCCATGCCCGGGATCCACTCCCCGATCTACAGCTATTTCCAGCCTCTCTCTCTCTTTCTCTCTCTATTGCTCTCCGTCCGTCTCTTCTGCCTGCTCCTCGGTTTTGTCCCCCAACTGCTGTCGCATGCCTCGCGTTGTCCACTCTTGTGATGTTCCCTGGCTTGGTGTACCATCGTCTGTTGTGGCCAGGTCCTTGCATGGAAAAACGCTACCTCTCATCACAATGTGCAGAGCCATTGTTATAATAAGTGGCACCGTAGCTGCTGGGCACAGAGTCACAGAGCCAGTCGACTTCTATTAGCTCCCAGCCCGCTGAAGAGAAAGTAGGGTACGTCTAATGAGATGCATACTGTGTGCTTGCATGAAGCGAAGGCAGCCACAGCTACGCTCACTTAATGCTGAAAAAACATTTGGCATCAAAAGGTGTCCTCATATACAGGAAAACCCTGTTTAATGTGTTTTCTTAAGACTAGAGGCCACAATGGAATTAATTTTTTTTTTTATGTCCTCTTTGACGATGAGATGCTTTAACTTAAAAGTTGTCAAATAAGCTAAACCAAAAGCGATCCAATTATACAAATCCTTGCTGCAAGAAAAATCTGTAATATCTGACCCAGTAAAATGGTATAGATCTCAGCAGGAGACAAATTAATATGGAAGACTGAAATGCGCATACACACTTACACACACAGCACACACTCAGTTCTCTCTCTCTCTCTCTCTCTCTCTCTCTCACACACACACACACACACATGCACTCAAACACACCTCTACCTTCATCCTGTAAACATGCATTTTCCCCTTAGTGTAGCTCTCCAGCTGCCATGCCCAGTGGGCAGCTCCAGCAGAGTGCTGTCGGTGCATTTCATGTTTCATTTCTGCACACTACACTTATTAGTGCCTAATTATTAGGAATTTTGCCAATCACGGGGAAGTAATAAGAGCATGTCTACACGTCAGGAAGTCTCCCTAACAGACTAACAGAGTCAGACAGCAATGAGTGAACGTGAAGCCACCGACTTACCGTCCTGAAAGTGAATCTAACTCTCACTGCCTGCTGGTGAGGTCTGGATTCAATTTGTCTTGCCTTGTCTGTGCTCGTGATCAATACCAATTGTATTACAAGTGGAGCTGGGCTGAGCCAATGTGCACTGTCAGCACTTGAACATAGATGGATCAGTCTGGGAATATTGGCAATAGCTCTCTTTATTCATATCAGGTAGGAATTGATAGTGATTGAATCCATCTTAAACTGATTCCTCTCATCGTGCGTATCAATGCCAAATCAAGGATAAATGTATTGATGATAAGGTGGGTCTGATTTTCTCAAGGTGCTTTGTATTTGCATCAGGACAATATTACAGTGAATGCAGAGTCCAGGGCACCCTCAAAGGGAAAGAAGTTGAAATACACAAAAGCATATGAATAACTGAAACAATGTACTATAATTCAGCCATTCATCTCCTTGAACACATTATGGCCCCAAATGTAGCTGTATCTGTAAAACATCAGGATGAAATGAGCCAGAAAAAAAAGGAAATGAAGCCAAAAATGGAGATCAACTAAAATATTTGAAGCAAATATTCAATTCAAACCTGGCTGATGTGATATACTTAATGTGTGCTATGCTGCAGTTCTCATTTTTGGCTCCTGTCCGCCCCATTTTCAAAGTTACAGCAATAAAGTTTGGAAGCTGACAAAGATTAGATGGAAGTGTGTGTCGGATGCTTCTCGCAGGGGGACATGGGGGTGATTCCCAAATATATGACATCACCTTGTGCAGAAAGTATGTAATTACATCAAAATGCCCAATTCAAATTTGAACTTATGACTGTTTTCAGAATACCACCTTAATAAAAGGCAGCTGTATCTTTTTGCTTCAGTGTTAAAACTTTTATTCCCGTCATGTTGTGCATCAGGTTGCGCAACTCTGCAAATCCAGAAGAATAGTCAGAGCTATATGTGTTGCATTAGAAAACAGCTCTGCAAATGTCAGGTAAAATCAGACAGTACCCTGACGTTATTGTGTAAAAGTGTAAATGGAGAGTTTCATTTTGGAAGTAAACAAACACTCCACGCTGTTTGGCTTAGTGCAGTTTTTATGCTGCTTGAGAGCACAGGGAGAAAAATAGACCAGAGGAAGACTGCTAATTTACCGTTTCCCAGGGAAACAGTACTTCTGTGTTTACTTTTATTTCCTCAGAGGAAGGGGTGTAAAATCGAGATGTTCAAGTGCAGAGCACGCTCCAAAAAATCCACATTGGAGGTGTGCAATTACATTGTGTCACCTTGTCCTTGGCTCAGCTGGGAAACGGAGAAACCATAGATTGTGGCGTTTATTACCCTGATATACTTCAACCGCAGAACAAAGCCCGACCAGTGAAGTGAAAGAGAGACCAGGGAGGATGAGCCAATGCTTAATTACTATACAGCACCAAGACCTTGTGTTCCTCCAAGTTCCCAAAGACATTATTGAAAACTGGTTCTGAAGATTACTTCGAGCTGTATTTTATGAGACATGAAATTGCTGAACGAAGCAAAGGGCCTTCTGAACAGGAGCAGAAAAGGCCCTGACTGAACAGGAGGGTACATTACTGATGGACTATCAATACCCATTAGCTAGGAAACCTATTAATTATTTCTCATTCACCCTGCCGCCCT